>JBBBDQ010000587.1:2380000-2447500 GCA_037127315.1 Ascarosepion bandense
CATAAAAGATAAAATAGTTCTTGTCCTAATACTTTTGCACACTACTATATATATATATATATATATATATATATATATATGCATGTGTGCGTATGTACAAATGTATTCACACATAAACATTTGTTTTTTCTTTATCTTCTTCACTATTCCCGGAGCAAAGGAAGCCATATCATAAGACAAAAACCTTTTTTCTTCAGATTTGGATGTTGTGGTTTGTATAGAAAACAATGTTCTTTCATGCATATTGATCTGGGGCCAACCTGTATCGTGTCGAATGAATTGACTGCTTTCAATACGAATACTTGCAAAGAAATTTTCTTTCGTCTGGCTTATTCGATGTGACACTCATCAATATATCTCGAACTACAGGTACTTTCTTGGAGACATATTTTTTTAAGTTAGGGACATCTTTCTTACAAGTCTTATTCAAAAGACCATTGACAGACTTTTCCCTGACTCATGTGACCAGGTTTCTCACAAAATCTCTGTCTCTTCCTTCTTTCTTAGATATTACTTGTTTTTCTGAATATGTGGGTAGCGTAACGGTCATCAGCGTATCTTATGTTTTTAAGACTGAGGCCACTAATAATAAATCCTTGTGGGACATCTAATTTTCTCAAAAACACCTCACTGAATAGGTTAAATAAGTCCGGTAAGAAGACCCATCCTTGTCTTATGTCGTTTCTGTCTTAACATCTTGTGTGAATTTTGAGAATTAATTTTTTATTGATAAATATGAAGACTATTTATTTTTGTTTGCGTGTAGTTACTCAGAAATTTACATTTTGAATGTTAATTTTTGGGGTCAGCCTTTATATATTTTTATATATAAAGGCTATATATATAAAGGCTTTATATATTTTTAAATATATTTCAAGTTTAAGACATCTTTTTTTACAACCTGATTCACAAGATGATCAAGACACTCTACCTTGAATTATGTAACCAGGTTTCTCACAAAATCGCTGTCTCTTGTTTGGGAGATATTTGTTTTTATAGCGAGACTTATTTTGAGTATGTGGGTAGTTTGAAGGTCACCTGCATATCTTATGTTGTTAGGCTTATCGCCACCAATAATTGATCCGGGTAGGTCTCTCCGAAACGCCCCACTTTACCTCTGGTTGACTAAGTCCGCTGGGAAGACACATCTTTGTCTGACATAGCTTTTTATCTTTGCATATTTATTTCTATCCATATGCAGACGGATTGCTGCCATTATGGGTTTTATTATTATTATTATGTCATTTTTCATCATATTTCGATTTCTGCTTTGGTCTCACTACCAACCAAGTCTGAGGGGAGACCTAAGGCAGGTCGTGGCGTGTTGTTATGACTCCATTTCATGTTTTTCTATCTTCCCTATCATCCCTAGCATTACATAGATAAAGTTTTCCTTAGTGTGTGGGCTGTACTTAATAAGACAATTTTTTGTATATCTCTTAAGCTGGGGTTTCCAGGGATTCTTTCAATGTGTTGTTTTGTTCCATTTTTTATCATTCCAAGTGCACCTACTATCACTGGTACAACTCTTTTTTTCAATTTCCACATTTTTTCTATTTCAATTTCCAGGTCTTTATATTTTGACAGTTTTTCAAATTCCTTGATGGCTATGTTACAATCCGCTGAACAAGCCATATCAATTAATAGACAATTAATAATAATAATAATAATGATAATAATAATAATATTATTATTATTATTATTATTATTATTGCATGGCCAGTTCTTGAATGCGTGGGTAGGGAAAGGTTATCAGAGTAGAAAATGGAAATCGGGGTCGAGTTCAAATTCTGACCGCATCTGTTATAGTCTTATAAGAAAAGGAATGAATCCATCTTTTTTTCCTTGTATCTCACCTATGTGAGCGTTGTGGTACAGTGGATATCGGCTTGGAACGAGAAGCCGGCGAGCCGAGTTCGAATTCCAGTTGAATCCATTGTATTCACTTACGCGCAAATACCCTTGGGAAAGGTATTAATCCGTCTCTTCCTTCTAGTTATGGGTTAAATAGCAGGACAGATTGGGTTCTATAGCCTTGGTCGGCAACCAGTCTACCGCAGAAAGCAATGGCAACCTACTGCGGGATAATCTTCTGCCCAGTCAGTCATGCCTCGAGAGAGACATGATCGCCCAAGCGTGTATCACGTATGGCACTTAACTGACTGACTCACCTATAGTTTAAATTGCAGAGAAAGTTGGGCTCCTTCTCCTTGTTTGTCAGCCAGTGTAAGAGAAGAGCAACTCGGAATTTAAAACCGAGAAGTCAGTAGAAAACTATAGCGCGATGTTCCCGAAGAAGTCATAGCGATTCAAAAGTAAAAGAAGATAAAAGGAAGCTGTGGAGAGTCATCGTCGGCTCTGTCCTGAAGGGATATAGCACTAAAACATGAACTTGTAATATTTTTCAGCTACCTGTCTAAGAGAAGGAAAATTTTGCAATCATAACCGTAAAAATGCCTTGGAAATATGCAATACTGTTTTTACCAAGTATATATTCAACCGGCCTCCCCATTAAGACAGGTTGTGACACAAAGTCTTTTCAACATGAGCATATGTGCAAAGAACAAAAAATATATATTTGCTCCTTTCCCGCAACAACTGTCACGCTGGCCTTGTTATTACACTGACCTTTCCTCTCTTACTGCAGTAAGGAAGGTGCGGTCGCACCGTTAGAATCCCCGGAGCTGAGCAAGTTATCCCATCTAAAATAAGGAGAAACTTTACTTCACTTACTGCACAAAAGTTAACTTCTGTGTAAAGTTGTAGTAATCCGCAGATAATAAAAAAGAGACTGTGGAGAGCCATGATCGTATTGAGATAATATTGCGTTTAAGATTAAATTAGTGGCATTTAATCGGCAACCAATCTAGGAGAAAGAAAGCTGAATTCAAAACCGTAAAGTAGCCATTGGGAAAAGCACACTACTAATTTTGCCAAGATGTAGGGATGTTGATATATTTTAGTTTGACCCACTCCCCAAACTCTGATTAAAAAAAGCAAAATCTTTGATTTTTGTAAGAGTTCTTGGTCGGAGTGGGAACATTTTCGCTGCACTGTGTGTTATTTTCCTCGTTCGTAAAAATGAGTAAATTACAATGACAAAAGTATACACCTTATAACAGGGGGTTATCAAATGAATCAATATCGACTTCGGGAAGTCGATGGGATGATCCAGCGTATTAATAAATCCCTAGACTTTCAAAATGGGATCGTTAAATGTCTGGAGATGAAAAAGTGGTTAATAAATAAATCGTGATGGCTTATGACTAGAACGCTTCTATTTTCAAACGCATCACAATAATTTACACGATTCACGTTGTTTGAACAGTTGTCCTCATCTTTGTTGCTATATTCACGACGTTTCGTTCGTTATACGCTCCGACCTTCTTCAGGTGATAGGAATTTCGAACTGAATCGTTTATATGTCCTCAAGGAAGCATAGATTTACGAACATAAAAGAGACTTACGCTTGGACATACGTTCCAACTCTCTTGTATTACATCGAAACAACACAGGTCACAATTTTGATTTCTCAAATGCCACTTTAATTAAAAAAAAAACATAAGCCTTTTTAGGAGGAGTTACTTTAAGAACATATTAATAACACTACTACCAACTAGAAACACACGATTAAACATTACATTACTTCCAAAATTTTTCACAAATTAAAATTAATGAATCCAAAATACCAGTAGATATTATTAAATAAGTTATAAATAGTTCCCTATATTCTTAACAATCTAATAGTTTTCTTTCTGTCATTACATATAATTTGAAGTTATTATTATCATTCTTTCTTTCTCATTATTATTATTATTATTATTATTATTATTATTCATTTTACATTTTACTTAGTAATTTATTATTTCATCGAAAGATTCTAACCGTTAATATTTTTATGATAATTTATATATATAGTTCTTTTAACTGTAAAAGGGTGGGACCTAGTTGCTAATCTAGTATCTCGTGTAAATTCGTGCTTAGGCGGCACCAGTGATCTAAGCTCATCGGAGCAGAAGCCATGAAAGTACTTGTAGAAGAGGCACAGGGAAGCCACATCACTCCGGTGAAAGAGTGGTTGCAGCCGGTCTGCCAAGTCAGTATCAACCACGTTACAGATCCTCCTTTGTATTTTGTCAAGAAGCCCAAGGAGAGCAGCAGGGACATCCGACCAGATATGGCAGCAATATTCAATACACGGGCGGATGGTAGATTTGTATATGTGCAGAATAGATTCAGGTGGGAAAAACTTCCGGGCCCTGCACAGAGAACCGACTTTCATAGGATTCGATATAGTCATTCCATTTGAGGTCCGCCGAAAGTGTAAGGCCAAGGAGGCGTAGTATTTTACTCTCTGGGAGGCTAGCCTGTCCCATGCCAATGGGAGGTAGATGCGATTGTCTATGGTGGTTAGTTGATAACAGCTTCGTTTTAGAGGCATTGAAATTTACCAGCCATTTCCTACCCTAGGCCACTACGGATTGGAGGTCCCTTTCAAGTACGGCAGCGAGGTTTACTTTGTCGTCCACACCTGGTTTTTGATCAATGCGAGAGTAGATTGTTGTGTCATCGGCATACATGCCAACTTGGGATCTAATAGCGTCGGGGAGATCATTAATGTAGATCAGAAAGAGCGTGGGACCTAGGATAGAACCGCGTTCGTATGGTAGTTTTGGGAGGCATGCCCATTTAATACCACCTTCAATGTGCGGTTAGAGAGGAATGACTGGATGAGGTCAAACAGATGTCCAGTTATCCCGTAGCTCTGCAGTTTGCACAAGAGGCCAGCATGCCAGACCCTGTCGAACGCTTTGGAGATATCCAAGGCAACGGTTCGGGCTTCACCATTCTTGTCAAATGCCCTTTATATGTACTCGGTAATGGTCGTTAGCATATCAGCGGTAGATCTGGTGAAGCGAAACCCGTACTGTTTGTATTACTTAATTATGTTATTATGATAATTTTAATACATAATTATTTTTATTTGACTGAAAGATACTAACCGTTAACGTCATTTAGTAATTCATTATTTCATTAAAAGATTCTGTTAACATTATTTTCACTAGAATTTAAACGGAATTATATTTCGTTTATGATTCATACATGATTCTCACGTTATTTAGAATGAAAATTGTTCCATCATTTGATTTTTATCAGCATATACATTCATAACTGTTTTCTCTTATATTATTTAAAAAAATACGCGTTGACACGTACAATTAAACAAACACAAGTTTTATCTTCTACATTTAATATTCATCCGTCGCTTTGTCACACATGACAAGTATCTGACGTCTGAATTTATACCTCATTTAAAAGTACTGTCTCTCGGAATTTTTTAAATCATTCGTCCCTGTGGATATCGACTCGGAATGAGAAATCGGAGAGCAGAGTTCGAATTCCAGTTGAATTCGTTGCAATCATATACGCGCAAATACCCTTGGGAAAGGTATTAATCCGTCTATTCCCTCCAGCTATGGGTCAAATAACAGGACGGATTGGGTTCTATAGCCTTGGTTGGAAACCAGTCTACCGCAGAAAGCAATGGTAACCTACTGCGGGATAATCTTCTGCCCAGTCAGTCATGTCTCTTTCGAGACATGATCGCCCAAGCGTGCATCACGTATGGCACTTAACTGACTGACTGTCCTTATTAAATCTCTGAAGAAGCTTGATATAAGTTAAACATGTTAATTTAAAGACACTTTTTACTGCTTGTTCTTTATTTATTCTCTTCATCATAACTTGTAAATAAAATCGTTGGTTAGATCCCGTGACAGAAGAAGGTAGGAGCATAAAACGGCCGAAATATCTTCAATATGTCAACAGAGATGAGGACAACAGTGTAAATACTTGCAATACCTCATCTCAGAAATATAAAAAAAAACTAGCAGTATAGCCCGGCGTTGCTCGGGTGTAATGAAAGCTTTAAAACTAATCAATGGTCCTGGAGCTCAGAGTCTTTGGACATTGACACGAAAGACTAAAACTAATAGTTGTTTCCAGTTAAAGCGAAACCGTAAACTGAAAGAAAAATGAATAGATGTAAGTCAAATTTTGATTTCCTGGTATCGATATCAAATAAGTTTTTTCGTCGTAAACTGAATTTTGAAGGCCAAATAAGTCCTCTGAGTAAATGGTATCATGGCTGAGACTAAGAACTACAATTATACCTACTTAGAGCCAAACACGAAGCAAAAACTAAAATAAAAGGGCTGAAAAACTGATTTTGATCAGACCCGGTATCTTGCCTTATATATATATATATATTATTGATTTTCTTCTCTATTGTAAGAACTGCAACCTTAAAACTTCTGAATATCGTTTATTATGTCTTTGTCTATGAGTGTATCAAATTTGATTAAAATCGTACCACTCCTTCTATCACCCGATTTTTTCGATTATCGACACAAAACCTAGCTAAGAACACTCACAGACGCTTATAGTACAACTGTGTAAATTTTCAAAGAAATCAGTTCAGCCGTTTCGGAGTCTATAGGTAACTGATAAACAGACACACAGATACACACACAGACAAAGCTCCATTTATAAATAAGTTTAAATTTAGATATCTTAATAATCTTCCTATTTTAAATCAAACACATTCTTCCCATTTATAATACCAAATAATAAAGACATATATTAATTTATTTTGAATGTGTTTATTATTATCTATATTACTTATAAAGTGTTTGTCATTATTAGTATCCTTTTACAGTTGTCTTTGTCTCCAAATTTTGTTACTTCGCACGAACGCCATGTTCTGTTGACACCTCGTAAATAATGGAATATTCCGTTTTGATCACGTGGAAAGGAGGAGGAATGTCACTACTTGGCTTCAGTGAGGAAATGAAAAAAAAAAGAAATTAAGTTAGAAGTAGAGAGACAGAGACAATCAGATTAAGCTGATAAAAACAGATACTACACTTTGATCTCAGCCAAAACGCTGAGAAGTGATGGTCATTTTCCTGCATATCCACGTTGCTACTAAGTGTGACATAAAGTCGAAGTTTATAGTTGGTTTACTGACAATACTGTAGACAAATTGCCTAAGCCTCCTTGTTATTTACTCTTTACTATTAATATCCTATTATAATTGTCCTTGTTCCAACCTTTGTCATAAATAATGGAATATTCCGTTTTGATCTCGTGGAAAGACACTACTTGGCTTCAGTGAGGAAATGAAAGAATGAAAGAAATTAATATAGAAATGGAGAGACAGAGAGAATCAGATTAAGCTGATAAAAACAGATACTACACTTTGAACAATGCTGTGAACCAATTGCCCAAGCCCCCTTGTTACTTACCCTTTATTAGCAGTATCCTATTATAATTGTCCTTGTCCCCACCTTGTTAGTTTGCACAACCGTTACGCTTTCTCAACATCTCGTAAACAATGGACTATTCCGAATTGATCGTGTGGAGCGATGAGAAATGACACTACTTGGTTTCAGTAAAGAAAGAAAGAAAGAAAGAAAGAAAGAAAGAAAGAAGTAGAAAGAGAGAAACATATTAAACTGATAAGAACAGATACTACATTTCGATCCTAGCCAAAAGGCCGAAAAGCCGCCACACACTTGCAGTATGAGACAAAAGGTCAGTTTAATATAGGGAACCCGATCACGTGCATCATGGCCAGATCCAAAAAATAGCCTAGCCTCAGCAAACGTCGGTTGCGCTGGCATTGATATTACTACAGATACCTTCTCTTTAGTGCAATGAGGGAGGTACTGAAGCGAATAGTGGTTCCTCGGGACTGAGCACCTCTCAGTAATATTAAGCCAATCACCAAACATTCAGTCAGTCAGTTAAGTGCCATACGTGATACACGCTTGGGTGATCGTGTCTCGAAAGAGATATGACTGACTGGGTAGAAGAATATCCCAACCAGTATGTTGCCATTACATGGCAACCAAGGTTATAGAACCCAATCTGTCCTGTTATTTAACCCGTAACTGAAGGGAAGAGGCGGATTAATACCTTTCCCAATGACATTTGTGCGCAAGTGAATGCAAAGAATTCAATTGGAATTCGAACTCGGCTCTCCGATTTGTCGTTCCGAGTCGATATCCACTGCACCACAACGCACATCCTACCAAACATTCAGTTACCATAAATAAAACAACATCGACTGCAGAATTATTTTACAAATAATTATTATTCATTTCTATTATCCTTATCATTATTATTATTATTACTATTACTATTATTGTGATTATTATTCAATTACGCTCTTTCCGAAGACAGAGACACAACTGAGTTGCGATCTGTTCAAACACAGAGATACAACTGAGAAATGAAATGAATTCTATCTGCCCGAGGTCAGATACTATATTTTGATCGCAGACAAAACGCCGAGAGGTAATGGTGACTGCGTCAAAAGCGGCATTTTTCCGAAGAATAACATCGAATGACGGAAACCGATTAAGACAATCGCCAAAATTAAAGATACCATAAATAAAATAACATTGACTGCAGAATCATTTTTAAAATTATTATTAAGAGGAATGTCCGTGAGGTGATAATACGGTTAGTTATTATTATTATTATTATTATTATTATTATTATTATTATAGTAACTGATCGATTAACAGATGATTCCAAGATGAGTCCGATCACTATTATATTATACACGTTTCAGTTGCATGCCATTCATTTGGCTGCGTTTCATTCGTTTTGACGCATTGCTTACCATTACATCCGTTTTCTCGAAACACGCAACATTTGAAAAAATTTAATGTAATTTTTGTAATTTTTTTTTCATATTTTTATACTTGTATACAATTTTTAAACATAAATTGAAGAAGACAGACATAGTGTCGAAACAATGTCAAACATTGTGTCATTTCTTTGTTTCCTTTCTTTAAATTGCGGTATCCGTTAAGCGTTAAAAATATTGGAAGTGTTACGGCAGGCGTAAATAAACTGTTCATATGTAATTATACTTGTTAAACCAATTTCTTCAGTATAGAAAGAGAAACAGAAATTAATAATGAATAACAAAAATGTTAAGCTAAAATTATGGCCATATAATGTTGAAACATTGGTTCCCTTACGAACAGCAATGTTAAGCAACGTCGATCTTTGTCAATACATAGATAAGTGATCGATTAGGAATGACAGGTTCTGTAAACATTGATATGCTACTTATGTACTGGATAAGGGGTCGGAACTATTAATCAGAGGCCGAGTTACAATTCCCTTAATGAGATAATTTAGTTGATCATTATTAATAACTAATGAGTTTAGTCCTCATTGTATGCCTCATATTTGTGTCGTTGTGTCAGAATAGGATTAATAAGAATGAAAGTTATTTTTCCAAGAAAACAAGTTTACTAAACACCTAGTGTGGTTCAAAATCTCTATCCATAGCTTTCGAGATAAGCACTGCAATGGGGTTGAGTGTTCGATTTCTTTTATCTTAAAGTTAATCTTGGAGAAGCCTCACTTTTTTTAACACTCTCCACTGCTCGAATAAGCGCCATTATTGTTATCTGTTCACCGTGTGACTTATTCCCTGGCGGACATCTCGTCACTCTTCATCTTCAGATAAGAAGACGCGTAAACAAACGCACCTGCCGATTACAACTGCAAAAGACGGTAAAATAAATGCTGGCGAAAATTGGACAGTAATGAAAACGGGTCTGGTTTGGCATGTCAGTCCTTCGCCTTACATAGCTGAGCTGAATGTTGAGAAGAAAAGATGAAATAAGCAATCAATCCAAGATATTAAAAGCTAATATGCAGATAGATAGATAGATAGATAGATAGATAGATAGATGGATAGATAGATAGATAGATAGATAGATAGATAGATAGATAGATGAAGAGAGAGAAAGAAAAGAAAAGGAGAGAAAAAAAAGAGGTTCATAGATAGAGAGAAGTAAGTATGCCATGTAAATATCCTTAGATAGATAGATAGATAGATAGATAGATAGATCCAGTGTGGCCTATGAATCGCCATATATATATATATATATATATATATATATATGTGTGTGTGTGTGTGTGTGTGTGTGTGTGTGTGTGTGTGTGTGTGTGTGTGGAGAGAGAGAGATTCATAGATAGATATGCCCAGTGTAGCATGTGAATCGCCTTTGATGGAGAGAGATATATAAAGACAGAGATAGAGAAAGAAAGAGATTCATAGATTGAAAGATATGCAAACTATGCCATCTGAATATCCTTAGATAGATAGATAGATAGATAGATAGATAGGTAGATAGATAGATAGATAGATAGATAGATATCTTAAATGGTATATACAAATAGTTTTTCATCAAATAATTCTTGAATATTAAAAATAAAAATAGCGACTAAAAACATTTAAATAAATAAATAAATAATTTAAATAATTAATATTCGATTCACAAATTTACTTCTGAAAAAGATGAGAACACTGAAATGTAAAAATAATATTATATCTGTCAATGTCAGTTACCCAGAGCATATATTTCCGAAGATCTACACTCACATATATATATGCACGTGCTAGCGCACGCATGCACACATGCACGCACGCACAAGTGGCTGCAAAAGAACGTATACAATAATGCGACACAAGAGGGATTAAATGAATGCTCGAACTACTGTTAATGGTAATACTGGGATAATACTGTATACCTACTTTTGCAGCACCCTCATCCCCCTCTCTCTCTCTCCCCTCTCTTTCTTTCTCTCTCTCTCTCTCTCTCTCTCTCGCTCTCTCCCTCTCTCTATATATATATTGCTGCATGTGGAAATTATCCATTTGATAAAATCAGTATAGCAATAACCAATCAAAACATAGATATTTGAATATCCGCCGATTTGAGAATTTGTGGTGATACCGACCGAACAAAAGCAAGGGACCGGATGTTCGCACTTTCACTAACAAAAAGCAAATGACCAAAAGTCGTCGGTGCGCATCCGGGTTTGCGCAGATGTTCCGGTTGAAAAATAAAAATTGATTAAATATTAAATTTCCAGTTCGCGAGCCTACGCGAATTTTATTTATCAGCCAATGGGAAGCCCAGAACTAAATACAAATGTGAAACCCCAAGTGATTTGCTGTAATCCAAAATGAAGATATAAAAAGCGGATACAGAAAGCTTCGTCAGGCAGACCGACTCGAGGAGAAGAGAGTAATTAGTATCCCCTTGACCTACGTCAAGCGGCTTATTATTCTAGCCTCCCTTACCTCTCTCATCTTATCTTTTGCTGTCTCAAAAACTACTTACTGACCTAAGAAGCGACTACATAAAAGACATTCCTTACGCATAGCCCTCCCCCCATTCCTAAGCATTAATTCTCTTTCAGCATTTTATTGCTATGAACAACTTAACGTCCGTTGTACTCATATTCAAGTACCACTTTAATTAAAAAAAAAAAAACAAATCTTCCGAGCGCATTTATATTTTGCGGAAAGTTCAAAATGAACATTCCTTACATACAAGACACCTTCACACAATTTAAATATCGAATTCTCCTTATCAGCCTTCTATTGCTACTATAAACTTTTCAATACACTGTTATATATATATATATATATATATGTGTGTGTGTGTGTGTGTGTGTGTGTGTGTGTGTGTGTGTGTGTGAATGCTCTCATTACGAGGAGCACTCTAGAGAGGAAAATTTGAAAAAAACAGTTACAACTTCGGCGATATATGAGTTCTTTCGGTGACTGTCGTGTGTATACGCCGCTTATATATAACACGCTAAAATTTCCATTCTCTGATTCCATGTGCCTATGGCTTAAATGTTAGTGATTCCGACTGACACCAAATCCGTGAAGTTTCAATCCTGGCCGGAGGCAAGTGAATGTCTATCCACACTGATGAGCTGTGATACAGCGAAACAGACTTGTACGTGGATGACGAATAAGATAGATAAGTTGAAGAGGTCCTGTTGAATGGCCACTGAGGTCACCACATCTAAAAATTGTTTTCTGTTTGGCCATTTGAAATCGTTTGTTTATCAGGTACACACAAGAAATATTAAAGAAATTAAAGAAAGAATTAAATATGAACGCAATAAAATGATGGAGGAACCTTTCTGTGGTAATGAATCATGTAGGCACAGAATTGAAATGTTTTGCAAAAGAAGGACATTTTAAACAGCACAGTTAAATAAATAGTAAATAAACTGTTAATATGTAATTATACTTCTAAGAAATTATCGCCCCTGAGATGCGCTACTTTGCCTCGCCCTGTATATAATTTCTGATATCAAATTTGGTGAATCAGTGTAAACACTAGCTGGGGTCGCTCTCGGTAAAATGATGTGAATAATGTTTGAACGAGGTATGAATGCGAGTGCAGTGTCGCGTGTGTATCTAGAATACCGGAAGGAAAACATTACTGCCCACCGTGGACAGCGCACTAGCCGACAAAGTGTACTTAAAGATCGCAACCAGAGGCCTCTTGTTAGCAATTCTCTGCGGTAACAGACAAGAGGTACTGGCTCAAAACGCATCCTCATTCAAAGCCAGGGTTACCACACGCATAGCCAGAAAGGTCAGTTTAGCATTTATAAGATTCTATAGGAAATAGGAGTAGAAGACCCACCAGAGTGTTCCTTTTAATACCACAGCACTGGACACTGTTATGTTATTTAAACTTTACTATATCTACAGAGAGAGAGAGAGAGAGAGAGAGAGAGAGAGAGAGAGAGCTCAATATGGAAGGTAGAGCTTTTGTCGATAGAAACATGTAGGCAAATAAATCTATACTGCATTGTGACAATCATTTTCATTGTGAGAGTGCTTGTTAGGCCATCGGTTACTCTCTGAGCGGGGTTTTTTTTATATAGACCCCTGATTCTTATGGGAAGTGGAAGAAAGGAGAAATCAACCCATCCCGATTGTTTTGTTTAATATATTTTAGGAACCTCAGATTTAGCATATTTTAATTATTTTTTCATTTTTTTTTTTTTTTTTTAATCATTTCACCCCGAGCAAGGCAGAAACGCCACTGATGTGCAGGGGGTTACATAAATGTAGAAAGATTAATTAGAAAAGAGTGAGGAGTACAAGCTAGTTAGAAAGGAACAATAGAAAGCTGAGAAAGCAGGTGCAATGACAGATACATGGGTAGAGAGAAAGTGAAGATTATACAAGGGAGGGGAGAGAGCTAGAGTCCAGTGGTTAGTAGGTGAGTATTAACTTTGCTTTTAAATTTCTGGAGGTCGTAGCCGTCAGGAAAGCAAGAATACGGGAGTGAGTTCCACAGGCGGGAAGTGCGAGAGAGAAAGCTGCAAGAGTAGAATTGTCCTCTGCATTTGGCTAACCTGACTGTGAATAGGTGGGACCCAGTTGCCAGTCTGGTTGCACGGGTAAACACCTGTTGAGGAGGCATCAGTGACTTAAGCTCATCCGAGCAGAAGCCATGAAAGTATTTATAGATTTAATTTATTATTTTCATTATAGGCTAACGGTCATATGATATGGAAACACTAGTGTTTCAAACAACGTCGGGCGTGTTTAATAACTAAATGGTTGATAGTTAGTGAATACAAAGTACTGTAAGATGGGATGTGCGGTTAGTGACATGGGCTTACGGCCATATCACGTTGAAACACCGGTTCTCGTAAAATCACTGAAGTTAAGCAACGACGAGCCTGCTCAGTACCTAGATGGGTGATCGCTTGGGAATACAAAGTATAGTAAGCTTTGAAGTGCGATTGGTGTAGTACACTGACGGGCATATCACGTTGTAACACCGGTTCTTGTACAATCACCGACGTTGAGCAACCAGGATCCTGCTAGATGGGTTATCGCTTAGGAATACAAAGTAATGTAAGCTGGGATGAGGCTTAGGGCCATATCACTTTGAAACACCGGTTCTCGTAGAATCACAGAAGATGAGCGACATCAGTGGCTGCCGCTTTTGAATACCAGGTGCTCTAAACTTGAATATATGGAAAATGAATTCAGTAAATACACAAAAACTGGAAGCGGAATAAGACAAGTATGTGTCTTCTCACCTGAGTTATTCAATCTATTCAGTGAGGCGTTTTTAAAAGAATTAGATGTTTTACAAGGATTCGTGACTGGCGGCCACGACCTTGTCAAAATAAGATACAGATGATCGTCATATTACCGACAGATTCGGAATAGGCCTTGCTATAAAATAAGTAATATCTCAGAAAGAAAGAAGAGATAGATGTTTTGTGAGAAACCTGGTCACATAACTTAGGGCAGAGTCTGTTGATGATCTTATGGATTAGTCATGTAAGAAAGATGTCCTAAACTTAAAAGAAATAGATATGGCTCAAAGAAAGTGCATTTAGATCGAGATCGCTCTCACACCACTCTGGAAGAATGGGAGACTTTGAAAACAGTAGCTACTCCGGCATATACGCATCGCTCATTCAATAATGAATTAGAGCACTCTAGCTATTTGGCGTGTATAATGATATACGTGCTAAAAAGTCTACCTTCTCCTACCGAACGCTCGTAGCCCAGAGGTAGAATCGCCGACTGACGCCAATTCGGTCGGGTTTCAATCCTGGGTTAAAGAGCTACTGGAGTCTAACCGTACTGATGAGCTGTGATACAGCGAAACAGATCTGTCTGCGGATGACTATAGTATATATATATATACGTGTGTGTGTGTGTGTGTGTGTGTATCTCGCATAGAATAAGACAAACAGAAACTCTTATTAAAAGCAAGTCAATTCATTCGACACGATACAGGTTGGTCCCAGATCAATATGCATGAAAGAACATTGTTTTCTATACAAACCACAACATCCAAATCTGAAGAAAAAAGGCTTTTTGTCTTATGATATGGCTTCCTTTGCTTCAGGAAATGTGAAGAAGATAAAGAAAAAACAAATATTTATATGTGAATACATATTTACACAGACACGCACATATGTTTATATATATATATATATATATGTGTGTGTGTGTGTGTGTGTGTGTGTGTGTGTGTGTTTGTGTGTGATATGAAGAAAAAGTTGATATTTTACATATTTTTATTAGTGATAAACGCCCTATAAATGTGGAACTCGTGTTTCAAACAAATAAATGCCTAACGGCCTAGATAGAGAAATCTTATTAAGGGAAATGTGCCTCCAGCTAGAATTCTTTTATTACTTTTTGCAATCAATTAAACCAATTTTAGCGTTTGACAAAATGAACATTCCAGAACTTCTATTTGAAGCAATGACAAAATTTACAGTAATTTTTAGCAACACAGTTTTGCGGTTATTTTTTTGTTACCAATATATTCACTATTTCTGACACAACACATGTATGGTCTGGTAGTCCAGCTCCTGCCAAACTCACTGCAGCATGTCTTGTGTAATATTCTCCGGTGCCTCAGTGCTTATCTACTTAAATTTCTTTAGGCTTTGTAGCAGTGACTTACCTCGGCGACCCAAAAGGGCCAGAGTCGGGTGTATGTTTCGCAAGGGAGTGTGGAGAGACGGCGGATTGATGAGCGTTGGTCGTATAGAGAATCGGACAGCACTTCGTGATCGTAGAACTGGTGTCGCTAGTAACCGTTTATACTTACTAGTTCTGGGTGCTCATTAGGTGAGTGGTAGCCAGGTCGAGTGCATAAAACATGGTATGCTCATTTGAGGGAGAGTTGCTGTTTTGAGTCGTCGTTCGCGTGAGAATAACGTTTCTGAGTTGAAGACGAGGATTGAGAATTTGGTTTGCTGGTGGAATACATTCATGTGGTCGCTTTCAACCAATATATATTTTTTCCTCTTTTTGCGACAGGATTGTAGGAAGAAGAGAGACATAAACCTGTTATTTTACATCACCCTATAGAAAAAATCACAAGGTAGAAAACGAGGCGAACATGGTAGCCATTTCAAGCAGTACATTGTCATTATCACTAATACACCCTATCCATCTTCTTGGTAGATTCTCATTGAGATAAGACCTTACAGTTTACTTAGTTTTTACACATCTTGTTAAAATTCAAGATCATTCGAACGAGAATTGGCTATGTTATTAGACAGCAAAATAATGCCAATATTTTGAGGATAACTTGTACACCTCCAAGAAAGTACGTGTAGATCGAGATATTTTCAAGACTTCTTCTATGTGCTTTGTCCTTTCAGGACGTAGGCGATCATGGCCTTCCACGACTCCCTATCCCTGGTGGCTCTTATCACGCTTTCTCCTATAACATCTCGCGACCCCGTTCTGTCACCCACCTGCTCAGGACCTTCAAATATGTTATCCGCTGCTTTCCTCTGTCTCTTTTTCTCTCTATCTTACCTGTTAGTATCAGGTTCTACAAGCCCTCCTTCCTCATTGCATATCCCAGGAACTTCAGTTGTCTCTTCCTGATGCTCAATATTAATTTTCCTTTTCGTTTCCATTCTTTCCAACATCTCATCATTGCTCACATGCTCGGTTCATAATATCCGCAGCATCCTTCTGTAGAACCACATTTCAGTTGCTTCAAGTTTGATCTTTGATGACATTGTCTAACATTCACTGCCATATTGAAGAACTGACATCACATAGCAATCTAGGACTCGCTTCATTGTTTCTAATGAAAGTTTTCTGTGTTTTAATACTTTACCCAGCTTCTGGAACGCGTCCTTCAATTCGCCTTCAGATCTCTGTGTCGCACTTTCCGTCTTCTGATAGAACACTTCCTAGATATTTAAATTTTTGTACCTGCTTGATTTTAGTATCCCCTACATGTATTTGGCATTTTGGGTTGCTCTTTTTGCTGATGACTATGCATTCGATTTTCTTGCAGTTTATTTGCGGTCCTTTTTTGTCACTCTCTTCAGCTCAGATTACTATTAAGACAAGAGTAACTATTTGTGTCATCAGCATAGATACATTGCTGAGAATTGATACCGTTATGAATGGCTTTGTGGAAAATTAAGAACAATTAGATCGAAATGCGAACGCGCGCCAACGGCCAGGTTAAAAACTGGGAACAACACACTCCACTGACACTAGGTCCTTCACCTCACTACAAGTATATAAGTACAGACTTTTTCCCTTGTGCCGACATATACACACATTTCCATTCGATGCGAACACGCCAAGGTTTGCGTATCAATAAACGTATTTCGCACTTCGTAAACCGTATTTTTGTCCTCGTTTCAAATTCTTATTTGTCTAAATAGCATGAACTCATAGCTATGTTCAACAACTGGTGAGCACGAAATCAAAACATGCAATTGAAACAGAACAATTTCGCATTCAAAATTAGGTTTAAAATTACTACACAGCCCTAAAAAATCACAAGTCCTACTAGATAGTTTGACATAGTTTTATATCGCACAAAAACTATTACCTTCCTCGTCATTACCTACTTGCCTGCACAGTCTACCACACTTTTCCTTTACCCACAATCTGTCACTACTTCTTTTCTCACAAACACAAACAGAAGAAACAGTTCCTCTATTCTTTTCTTTTTCTCTATTAACATCAAAAAATGTCGGCCCCTCACTTGGAAGTTCTCGAAATATCCGCAAACCACCGTCTACAACCTTTTAATAGCTCTAACATTAAAAACTAGTTTATTCAATTACAAGCTTTTTTATGTCATGAAAATAACATTACAGTGAATCAAGTTCGCAAACGTAGTGTGTGTATTGGCACCTGAATTCGTAAACGAGGTAACTGACTTGTTGAACGCGGTACCTAAACTACACCAGTACGACACCCTCAAAGATGCTATCATCAAGAGAATGGGTCGGTCCGAAGAGGGCATGCTATGAGAATTGTTCAATAACATGAGTTGAGCGAGCTGACTCAAGGCAGAGAACTGAGAAGCCATTGACGGTTTCGAGACAGGTACCATAAAAGCAGGAGCAGAAAGAGGCAACCACATAGGCAACCTCAGGGCGGTTTGTACTGGTATCACTTCCGGTTCGGCAATGTTCCAGTTCTGTAACTTCAAACAACTGGAAAAAACTCCCATTCCGGACGGTAATAGCAACGATTGCGGCTGGAGGAAGAAGGAAATGTCGCTTGTTCTATGTGGAAACCAGAATAGCAGACGCACGTTTCTTGTGGTTATCGGAACCAAGATAAGTGGAATCTCACCCCGTCCTGGACAAAGACCAACCGCTTCCATATTATAACTGAAAGCATCAAATGGTTCTAACGTACGGAACGATGGAACTTACCTAACTTACACTTAGGACCACACTGAAATTTCATCTGGAAATTCGTACTGTCAGATGTGAACATACCCCTAATAAGAGCTGATTTCCTTTCACATGTACAACCAAACACTTCCAAGCAATTTAATGGACATCTAAGTGAAGGGAAAGCAAACGCAGGTCAACTCAACTCAACTGGAATCTGTTACGCAGCTCATCACAATAAAATCTACACAACATTATCGACACTGAGATCCGGATGCATATTGGCATGGCCAAGGACGCATTGAAAAGGCTAAGCAGAATATTGAGAGGCAAGAATTTTTCGTTGGAAACAAAGAGTGCTGTACAGTTACGTGATATCTGTTCTCCAATATGGCAGCCAGTGTTAGACAATTTCGTCAAAGATAAAGGAAAGTCTCGAAGTAACCAAAATGTGGTTGTACAGAAAGATGCTGAGGATACCATGGAGCGAACATGTGAACAACGACGTTGTTTTGGAAAGGATGAAAACGAAAAGAAAACTTGGCATCAGGAAAAGACAGTAGAGGTTTCTAGGACGCGTAATGAGGAAGAGGGGCTTGGAGAATACGACACTTCCAGGACGGATAGAGGGAAATCGAGACATGGAAAAAACAGCACAAGAGATACTTGATTTGCCTGAGCAAGTGGATGGCGGAGCTGGGTTTTGGAGAGTTACCAAGAGGAAAGATGCTAAGAGCGTCAAGGGATAGGAGCAAGCTGAAATCCATGATCGCCTACAACCTGAAAGGACAGGAGACATAAGGAAAAACTTCAGACTCTTTGGTGTGTACAGTGCTGCTGAATATAATCAAGCCGCCCTTTCATTAAAAGTTAATTTTTTGAAACTGGTCCGAGTTGAAATATTTTTGCCAATATAAATTAACCCTAGATTAAATTAGCAGTATAGCCCGGC
The DNA here is from genome assembly GCA_037127315.1 of Ascarosepion bandense. NCBI lineage: Eukaryota > Metazoa > Mollusca > Cephalopoda > Sepiida > Sepiidae > Ascarosepion > Ascarosepion bandense. The sequence continues at coordinate 2,399,016 of JBBBDQ010000587.1, forward strand.
GTTGATCGGGTATAATGAAAGCTTTAAAACTAATCCATGGTCCTGGAGCTCAGACTCTTTGGACGTTGGCACGAAAGACTAAAATGCAATAGTTGTTTCCAGTTAAAGCGAAATCGTAGACTGAAAGAAAAATGAATGGATGGAAGTCAAATTTTGAGTTCCTGGTATCGATATCAAATACGTTTTTTCGTCTTAAACTGAATTTTGAAGACTAAATAATTCCTCTGAGTAAATGGTATCATGGCTGAGACTAAGAACTACAATTATGCCTACTTATAGCCAAACCCGACTTACAGCCAGATAAACAGACACACACAAACATCTTACTTTATATTATCGATTTTCTGCACTATTGTAAGAACTGCAACATTGAAACTTCTGAATATCGTTTCTTATGTCTTTGTCTATGAGTGTATCAAATTTGATTAAAATTGGACCACTCCTTCTATAACCCGATTTTTTTTCGATTTTTTCGATTTTCGATATTTATCGGGGGTACCTCGACACAAAACCGGAAATAGCAGTTAAACATATCTATATTCACTTTCTTTTATCTTTTTTTCTCTGAAACCAGTTAACTTTTCAATTATGGTGATTTTCTAAGCGCAGCTTAGATGTGGCACAAGGACGAAAATATGAGCCACCCAGTGAGGATCAAACTCACTACTCAGCCGTAATTGTTATGGTGAGTCAAAATTGCTAATAATTACAAGTCGAGGGGCCCAAAGCGTTTCTGCTGTGTGTTTTGTTTTTCTACGCAATCAAAATGGAATTCTCCATTAGTTATGAGGTAAAAGCTGGAAATGTTAACCACTTCTTTCTTTCTTTCTTTCTTTCTTTCTGAAGAAGTAAGGGGATACAAATGTGAGGGGAGACTTCTATTTTCTATTCATTCTTGCATTCATTTTCTCTCCGGAATAAAGTATTGTCTTAATGTATTTTTTTTACGCAATCAAAACAGAATAGCCCATTATGAGGTATTGACTGTAAACGTTAACCACTTCTTTCTTTCTTTCTTTCTTTCTTTCTTTCTTTCTTCACTCTTTTCAGTATAGGTATGGGCTTACAATGGAAAAGATTAGACAATTGACAATTTTTTTCATTTCAATGAGAAATACCTGAAACATATCTTCCATTCTTCCTTTCATTTTTTAACTGAAATCAACTAGTGGCTTTGATATGTCTTTTCAGTATTTCCACGTGATCAAAATGGAATAGTCCATTATTTAAACAGTATTACCAGAAGACGTTAAACACTTCTACCTATCATTCTTTCTTTTTTCGCTAAAACTAAGTAGCATTTATAATATGTCTTCTGATTTTCCACGCGATCAAAATTGAATCGTCTACCATTAACAAGGTATTGACCGGACGTAACGGTCGTGCGAAGTAACGACGGAAGGCATACGCACAATTACTATATGATAATAAAAATACAAGATCTACGTTTTACATAATTTTAATATGTATTCCCTGTTAATATATTTAGCATTCACAGTGGTAGTTAGGAATTTAGGTTTCATCTATGTGATGTGTCTCTTCAGGATGGAAGCAATCATGGCTCTCCTTCAATTTTATGTCACTTGTGGCTCTTAATAAATTTCGTCTGTTTGGTCTCTTTCCTAAATTGATAAAATCATTACAAGACAACACAAACTGCTTAATAATAAAATTAGTGTAAAATAAAACCTTGCTTTATCGTTAAAATAAATATTAATTACGGTTTCGAAATAAGCAAGCCAGTGATACAGATTGTTGGGAAACGATGAATTAATAAATAAATACCAAACAACGTAATGTCAGTCAGTGCTTCAAAACAGACGGGAAAATAAGGGCAGGACAAAATGGAATAAAACATCAATTAAAGCTGACATAAAAATCGAGGCAGAAAGAGAGAAAATAGTCACAGTCAAAAGTCGTACGTGTAAACGAAATCGAAAGTGAAAGTAAAGAGAAATAAGAAACCGTATGGCGTCGTGGTGCAGTGGATATCGGCTCGGAACGAGTAATCGGGAAGCCGAGTTCAAATTCCAGCGCAATTGCCCCTGGGAAAGGTATTAATCCGTCTCTTCCCTGCAGTTATGGGTTAAGTAATAGGACAGATTGGGTTCTGTAGCCTTGGTCGGCAACCAGTCTACCGTAGAAAGCAACGCGGGATAATCTTCTACCCAGTCAGTCATGTCTCTTTCGAGACATGATCGCCCAAGCGTGTATCACGTATGGCACTTAACTGACTGAATGTAATAGAAATATAATTAAAACATCAACTGGGTATAAATTGGGGGATCAGTCTTATATTATTATCAAGTAATAAACTGATCCCCCACGAATTACTACATAATAATATAATACAGCTCTTCCACTTCTAGCTATGAGTCAAATAACAGGACAGATTGGGTTCTATAGCCTTGGTCGGCAACCAGTCTACGGCAGAAAGCAATGGCAACCTACTGCGGGATAATCTTCTGCCCAGTCAGTCATGTCTCTTTCGAGACATGATCGCCCATGCGTGTATTACGTATGGTACTTAACTGACTTAATCACTAAAAAGAGTTCAGTAAAGAAGTAGTAGTTTCACGCTGTTTAATGTTTTCTAAGAAAACGGTTTTCCAGTGCTATAGAGGCGCGAATTCGAGTCTCGACAAGTGTTGTTTAATAATAACCGCAGACTGAGAGCTATGTCAAACAAATAGAATTAATATAACCGCCATACTAATCAAAAATAAATAACTGACACTGCTTCATCTACTAAATTCAGGTAACTTTACTGCTGCTACCAGTTGTAAAAGCTAGACAAATAAGATTAAAAGATTTTAAACAACTTAAGAATAATTACCCAGCAATGAAGGTTGGGTCACGATGTCGGGCCAAGAAGTTTTTCTCGTCAGAATTAATTTTGCACATTTATAAAACTACCATTTATTTATGCATGGAATACTGTTGCCATATCTGGTCGGGTGCTCCTGCTATTCATCTTGGTGTTCTTATCAGAATCTATCTTGCACATTTATAAATCTACCATTCGTTCGTGCATTGAATACTGTTGCCATATCTGATCGAGTGCTCCTGCTATTCATCTCGAGGTTCTCGTCAGAGTCTATCTTGCACATTTATAAATCTACCATTCATTCATGCATTGAATACTGTTGCCATATCTGATCGAGTGCTCCTGCTGTTCATCTCGAGGTTCTCGTCAGAGTCTATCTTGCACATTTATAAATCTACCATTCGTTCGTGCATTGAATACTGTTGCCATATCTGATCGAGTGCTCCTGCTATTCATCTCGAGGTTCTCGTCAGAGTCTATCTTGCACATTTATAAATCTACCATTCGTTCGTGCATTGAATACTGTTGCCATATCTGATCGAGTGCTCCTGCTATTCATCTCGAGGTTCTCGTCAGAGTCTATCTTGCACATTTATAAATCTACCATTCGTTCGTGCATTGAATACTGTTGCCATATCTGATCGAGTGCTCCTGCTATTCATCTCGAGGTTCTCGTCAGAGTCTATCTTGCACATTTATAAATCTACCATTCGTTCGTGCATTGAATACTGTTGCCATATCTGATCGAGTGCTCCTGCTATTCATCTCGAGGTTCTCGTCAGAGTCTATCTTGCACATTTATAAATCTACCATTCGTTCGTGCATTGAATACTGTTGCCATATCTGATCGAGTGCTCCTGCTATTCATCTCGAGGTTCTCGTCAGAGTCTATCTTGCACATTTATAAATCTACCATTCGTTCGTGCATTGAATACTGTTGCCATATCTGATCGAGTGCTCCTGCTGTTCATCTCGAGGTTCTCGTCAGAGTCTATCTTGCACATTTATAAATCTACCATTCGTTCGTGCATTGAATACTGTTGCCATATCTGATCGAGTGCTCCTGCTATTCATCTCGAGGTTCTCGTCAGAGTCTATCTTGCACATTTATAAATCTACCATTCGTTCGTGCATTGAATACTGTTGCCATATCTGATCGAGTGCTCCTGCTATTCATCTCGAGGTTCTCGTCAGAGTCTATCTTGCACATTTATAAATCTACCATTCATTCATGCATTGAATACTGTTGCCATATCTGATCGAGTGCTCCTGCTATTCATCTCGAGATTCTAGTCAGAGTCTATCTTGCACATTTATAAATCTACCATTCGTTGATGCATTGAATACCGTTGCCATATCTGGTCGGGTGATCTTGCTATTCTTCTTGAGGTTCTCCACAAAATCCAAAGGAGGATCTGCAATATGATCGATCTTGAATTAGCAGCCCGATTTCACTCACTTTCTCACCGAGTTGATGAGGCTTCCCTCTGTCTTTTCTACAAATGTTTTCATGGCAACTGCTCTGACAAGATTTTTCCTTGTTTCTTCGAGCACATATATTTAAGTGTGCTACTATATTGTCTTCAAGCTCCCACCCTTTTACCGTCGAAATAGTTAAACGTAACCGCCTCTTCTACTGTAATAGTTTCTTTTCTCGCACTTCCCGTTTGTGGAATCTCCAATAGATGAAATCTCCAAAAGTTTAAGTGCAACGCCAATTTCCATCTTCTATCTCTTTGATTCCTATCCATCTCTTATCCTTTTTTCGATATCCTCTGTACTTTGATTGTCTTCTTTTTTGTTCTTTTTTTCTTTTCTCTCGCTGTAACCACCTGCGAACCAGTAACGGTCCTTCCTTGACCGGGAGGAAATGATTATATATATATATATATATATATATATATATATATATAACATCAGGATCTACGAGTGGGAACAGAAGAGACATGGAAAATGTCCAGAACATTCCCACGTTCTGTCTAGTTTATGCCCAGGGGATATCGGGAAAGTTTCAGAACAATGCGAACATCAGGACAATATTAACAAGCAATGCCATTCTATGTAAAAATCTTTTACGAGTAAAGCCTAACACGCAAAGAAATAGAGAAAAAGCCGTAGTGATGAGTGAAACAATGAAATAGGTCATGACTGATCATGTATGGAGAAAAGGGGGTAGTCATCAGCATTTTTAATGAAATGAAAATACTGAAGAAGGAATACAACTGGAGAGTCTTAGGTCTGAAAAAAGCAGTGCATATGCTATACTAGGAGGATCTCCTCAATAGGCTTAGCATAGAAATAAATACAACATGAGCAACAAGGGCTGTTGGCTAATGAAATGAAAATACTGAAGAAGGTATACAACTGGAGAGTCTTAGGTCTGAAAAAAGCAGTGCATATGCTATACTAGGAGGATCTCCTCAATAGGCTTAGCATAGAAATAAATACAACATGAGCAACAAGAGCTGTTGGTTAATGAAATGAAAATACTGAAGAAGGTATACAACTGGAGAGCCTTAGGTCTGAAAAAAGCAGTGCATATGCTATACTAGGAGGATCTCCTCAATAGGCTTAGCATAGAAATAAATACAACATGAGCAACAAGGGCTGTTGGTTAATGAAATGAAAATACTGAAGAAGGTATACAACTAAAGAGTCTTAGGTCTGATAAAAGCAGTGCATATGCTATACTAGGAGGATCTCCTCAATAGGCTTAGCATAGAAATAAATACAACATGAGCAACAAGGGCTGTTGGTTAATGAAATGAAAATACTGAAGAAGGTATACAACTGGAGAGCCTTAGGTCTGAAAAAAGCAGTGCATATGCTATACTAGGAGGATCTCCTCAATAGGCTTAGCATAGAAATAAATACAACATGAGCAACAAGAGCTGTTGGTTAATGAAATGAAAATACTGAAGAAGGTATACAACTGGAGAGCCTTAGGTCTGATAAAAGCAGTGCATATGCTATACTAGGAGGATCTCCTCAATAGGCTTAGCATAGAAATAAATACAACATGAGCAACAAGAGCTGTTGGTTAATGAAATGAAAATACTGAAGAAGGTATACAACTGGAGAGCCTTAGGTCTGAAAAAAGCAGTGCATATGCTATACTAGGAGGATCTCCTCAATAGGCTTAGCATAGAAATAAATACAACATGAGCAACAAGAGCTGTTGGTTAATGAAATGAAAATACTGAAGAAGGTATACAAATGGAGAGCCTTAGGTCTGAAAAAAGCAGTGCATATGCTATACTAGGAGGATCTCCTCAATAGGCTTAGCATAGAAATAAATACAGCATGAGCAACAAGAGCTGTTGGTTAATGAAATGAAAATACTGAAGAAGGTATACAACTGGAGAGCCTTAGGTCTGAAAAAAGCAGTGCATATGCTATACTAGGAGGATCTCCTCAATAGGCTTAGCATAGAAATAAATACAACATGAGCAACAAGAGCTGTTGGTTAATGAAATGAAAATACTGAAGAAGGTATACAAATGGAGAGCCTTAGGTCTGAAAAAAGCAGTGCATATGCTATACTAGGAGGATCTCCTCAATAGGCTTAGCATAGAAATAAATACAGCATGAGCAACAAGAGCTGTTGGTTAATGAAATAAAAATACTGAAGAAGGTATACAACTGGAGAGCCTTAGGTCTGAAAAAAGCAGTGCATATGCGATACTAGGAGGATCTCCTCAATAGGCTTAGCATAGAAATAAATACAACATGAGAGCCGCTTCTCTGCAAAGGCATCAGTACGAAACTGAAAACAACAAAATGAGAGACCGCTTAGACTTTCCGCGCGGATAACCGTTGCGATACCCGAACATCCAAGATTTTAGTAACACAACCAACAACAAATGCAAATTTTTACTACAAACGAAATACATGTAGAAATGGCAAGTTATTTAATGATGTCTTATTTTTGCTTATTGTTTAAGAACTTAACATCAGGGGAAATATTTGTCGAGGACTGAAGCAAAACCCCATTCAGTTGATCATCACCCAACCATGTTCTATAAACGACTTTTAGTATATTTCATTTTCGGAAAACGTGGTTCACAAGACAATGAATTTTCAAATAATGATACCATCTGTTTTGCATTATTCAATAGATTTTATGCAGGGTGACCCAAAAAAAAAACTGGAATTTTTGAATAGCGTATTAGCAGGCATGAGCAAGTGGCAGCACTGCGAAACAGTGGCCTCACGAAGTAAACACTCCGCCATTTAAGTAACCATGGATCAAGATGAATTTCTAAGTTATGGATGTCAGATTAGGACCATTTTCATCTCACAGGTTACGTGAATAAGCAGAACTACCGTTACTGGGCAGACACAAGTCCTAATGAAGTTCATGAGCGCCCTTTACACGCTAATAAGGTGGCAGTATGGTGTGTTGTATCATTACATGGGATCATCGGACATTATTTTTTAAAAATAAACAGAGCATCTCAGTTACTGTCAGTGTGAATCGTTACGTGGAGACACCTGAATTGAACAATTTTTCACACGTTCAAGAATCCTGGTTTCAACAGGATAGAGCGATATCACACACTGCACGGCAATCATTGGAGGCTGTGCAAGACTTGTTCGGTAACTGTGTGATCTCAAGAATAGGAAATGTTCCGTGGTCCCCTAGATCGCCAAATTTGTCCGTGTGTGATTTTTTCTTGTGAGGCTATCTCAAGAGTAAAGTGTACACGACTTGACTAAAAACTCTGGATGAGTTAAAACAGAATTCAGGATGAAATTCACAGCATCCCAGCTGAGATGTTGCGGCGGTCAATGAGGAATCTCAACAGCAGATTCCAAGAATGCATTCGTACAGGAGGACGCCATCTAGAGGACGTAATTTTTAGAAAATGAAAATTCCATTATTGTTTTTTAAATGGCATGTTTTAAGGTTTCAATTACTTTGAATAAAATATTTTCTTCCATAATTCTTGGTTTTATTGGACTGTTAAAAAGTTCCCGTTTTTTGGGGCCACCCTATATCTTCCGCCTAGCAAAAAAAATATTTCTTGTAAAAGTTAGCAGTGGATTCGGAATTAAATTTCGATTTAAAAATTCGTCGAATTGTAAGTCGATTAACTCCATCTGATATTTTTTTTCTGCCACTTGCTCCGCAAATTAAATAATGTTAAGTTGGCGGGCTGGAAAAAATTCTTCGACTACCGGAAAAAATCCTTCGCTGACCGGATGTTGCCGATCCTACCTCTACGGTAATTAACTTTTAAAATACGTATTGCCTCTCTTGTAATGCTTTGGTTAACAAAGTGCTCTCTTGGATCAGTTTTGTCCTATAGTGTGTTTGATTATCACAGCTGCTCTCCATTTATGAACTTGCGCCAGTTTAATCTAACAGCGTTAATCGTTGATATGTAGCTAGGCAACCTTTCCCTATTGTAATAAATTCTTTTCCTAATGAGAGCTTCAAACTTTTGTCCGTGTACCAGCCTAAACTAAGTTTATCGTTGAGCCAGTTCTTAAATATAAACAGACGAGTTAATCGGGCAAAAGATATGGAAGATTCTGTCGTTTTGTTTTGTAGATTCTTCAAATAAAAGCTAGAGAAAAAAAATCGAAATATAGAATAAGAATAATGTCAGAACATTGGAGGAAAAGGAATGTAAGTAGAGAGCATGACTCGACAGTAGCTTTAATTTAGGTGATGATTTAAAAAAACAACAACGAAATTAAAAAAGAAATTCAAAACCTATTTTAAATAGTATATTGAGCATGTGTAAACCGAGATTAAAAAAAAAAGAAAATGGGTGAGAATTAGGGGGGAAAAAACGGGGAGCATACGAAAAGAAATTAGAATAGTCGCTGCAAATCATTAATATAAACAAAAAATAGAAATAATGAAAAAACTATGTGAAAATGAAAGTGAAAGTTTACACAGAAAGTGAAAGTGAAAATATAATCTGCTATCGCGGTGTAAAAACTCCTAGGAGATAAAAGTGTAAATAATTGAAGTATAGAGAAAAACAAAAAAGTAAGGATTAAACACAAGGTTCGCTTACTGAAATTATTAGCTGAGTTACCAAAGAAGCGATAAAAGTGTAAATAATAGAAAGGGGTGAAAGTGTGTTGTGGAGGAAGACAACTGTTAACGTTAAAAAAAGATACGCAAGAAACGAAGGTGTAAGTAGTGGTTATATATATATATATATATATATATATATATGCGGGTGTGACAACTATTTGCTGAGTTACTGACGAAAAAAGTACAGGCATAAATAAAAACAAAAAAAAAACAAACGAAAGAGTAATAATGGAAGAAGACATAATAACGATATATACAAAAAATTCACATGAACAGCTTTCGTTGATTTTCGTCGCATCTCCAGAGAAAACAAACTTAGAAGTTTTCTAAAATATTACCCTGATAAACGGTTATCTAAACTTCAATCAAACATTTTAAATAGCTTGTCTATCATTATCTATAGTTCGACAAGCATGGTTACCTAGTGTTACCCATTCTTTTCGTGACCGTTACAAATTTAAATCAGTTTAATGTGTTACACTCTACAGGGTTTCTCAACCAGGGGAAAATTTCTCACCTTCAACTCCATGAAAAAATTTCAAAGTTTCAGAGGGAGAAGAAAAAATCTTTTCCATTTTCATTATTTTTTTGTTTTTTGTTTTGTTTTTTTGTTTTTTTGTGTTTTTATTTACAAAATGTTGTTTATTGAATTACAATACCCTGGCATTCTATTGAACTTTTTGCACGTTGAAGTACACTTCTGTTTGTTTATCTAACAATTAGTTATTATTTAAAACAAATTATTTCCACTGTTTACTTCGTTCGGATTATTGCCATATTCATTATAATATTCACGGCGTTTCGGCCGTTGTATGTCCCGGCTTTCTTCATTATCTAATGCCGAAATGTACATATTTTGAACTCAACAGTGTCTTCAACTACAGATAAAATGTATTGTTGGTCATTTTGCTATAAAATAAGTGTTGTTGGTAATAAAACGCTACCATTCTAAAGTTTAAAAAATACAAAGAGAAACATGCATATTAGATGAAAAAGTGTGACACTTTTGTCCGGGCTGGCTAATTGTGACGCTTGTTCTCGTCGACGGTCGTGACGGCATCAATTGTGACACTGCCACCCGGCTGGCCAGTTGGTTCGGTCGTTCGCTGGTTCGGGAACGGATCCCGCTGCGATGATATCGAAATGCTACCCGACGCTTTCGGGCCACTGTTGCTGGTCGTGATGATCTCGTTAAAAAAGCTGGTCTTCAAGACGTCTATTGCAGAAATGGACCACTGCCCACGTTGTGATTTGATCTCAGAAAGTCGCGTTATGCAAATTCATTAGCCGTCTTTCCACCAGAACCAGACTGGACACTTGTGTACACTTATGGTTAAAAAAAAAAACACGGCACCAAAAAAAAAAAAAAAAAAAAACTAAATAAATGAATAAGGTCGAACACGCCTGGAGAGTTACGAAGAATGTCTTTATAAAAAAAAAACTATTATTAGTCACAGGAGCAGATAATACAGTTGTCAGAATGATAATACAGTAGTCGGAATGCCAGTTTACAACGGAGAGAGAGAGTTCCTTAAAAAATCTCAGAGCTTCCAATCTTCAAAATAAGAATGTCTTTTCTAAGTTTTGTCAAAGTAACAGAACTCTTCAAATTCTCGTTAAGGACTTTTCACGTATTCTCTAAGAGTGGAGCTGTCCGTTCTCAGGTAACGATAAAAATAACAAAGTTCTTTTGGGTTCTTATCGGAACTTGACGGGAAGCGGGTAATGGCGGCGACGTGACGGCGGCGGTGTAAGGGTTGGTTTGTCCTTGTCGTCTGGAATCTCTCTCCCAACTCAATTGATTTTTCTCGCTGAGCCTCTATTTTTATAATCCTCTTCAATCTTCGACCAATGAGATTGTTTTCCACCCACACGATTTGTGGGAAGCCATGGCTCGACGAATGAAATATCAACAGCTCACATGACGTAATGTCTTTCTGTCTTCTTTCTTTCGATTACATCATTTTTAGATTTTTCAATTTCCACAATTTCTGTTTTCAGGAACAACTGTTGGGGGATCTAACCCTATTTGACCTCATCAAGTAAATCCTGACATTTTGTTATGGCTACTTACAACATTTTAGCTTGTCCAAAACAATCCGCTTCGAACACGAAAGAAGAGTAATTATATTTTTTCTTTCTTTCCCCTCTGTTAGCTAATTTTTCTGTTCCCCAGATTTTACAAGTACATGATAGTATTAAAATAGCTAATTTATCTATTCCCCGGATTTTACAAGTGCATGATAGGATTAAAATAGTTTTTTACATAAGCTCACATCGCGAATTACAATAAAGCACTACTTATAATACCACTGATATTAATTTCTCTCTCTCCGTTGTATTAAACTAAACAAAAGAAAATATACCTGAGGAAGATAGTGTCACAAGAGTATATGAAAAGTGACTGCTCAGTAGTAATTTTATGGCTTCAACTAAATACATTTTTAATGCAATTGCAGTTTTTCAATTACAGATAAAATCTATTCCTGGTCATTTTACTTTAAACTGTGCATTGTTGGTCATTTTTTATATAAAAATATATTGCTGGTATTTTTACTATAAAATGTATTTTCACACTCTCATAGTGTTTCGTTTTTATTTGGAGGTTTCTTATTTACCCATAGCTTAGAGCCTAACAGGTTCTGTCACCCCGGGTGTAGGTGGACCTGGGAAAGTCAGAATTAAGAGGTCTTTCCACGCTTCTCAAAATCTCCATTCTCCCGATAATTTATTACCCACAAGATCGCGTGGACTTTTTTGAACTCTATAAAGACAAGTAAATGAGGACTAGGAAGCGATAAGCCATTTTGATAAGATCTAGCTAGTGTAAATATAGAATATAGGCGGTTGATTGATTGATTTGTTTTTTAGGGATTATCAACCTTTGGCAGAAAAAGTCTAAAAAACACTTTTAGACTGGAATCATTTTTTTAAAGATAATAATGTTTTACTGATATATGTTCTATTAATTAACCTATATCTTTATAAAATTGACTACAACGAACTGGAATTCGGTTCTCCAATTTTTAATTTTGAGTCGTTATTCATGACACCACCTACACATCCAAACTTATTCCAATTCATGGATAACGAATTTACACGAGATACTAGATTAGCAACTAGGTCCCACCCTTTTACAGTTAAACAAATAAGATGTAACCGTAAATTCTACTCCAACAGCTTCTTTTCTCGCGCTTCCCGCCTGTGGAACTCCCTTCCACAAGTCTGCTTTCCCGACAGTTACAATCTCCAGGTGTTTAAATGTAGGGTCAATAGACACCTCCTATCACACTAACTCCCAACTATTCTCACAACACTCTCATCTACCCAACCTTCATTCTCGGTATCCTCACCCGCCTATCACCCACCCTCTGTTATTTCCTATATTTAATCAGCCTTTCTCCACTCTACGTAGCCCCCTGCACAGTAGTGGCAGTGACATGCCTTGCTCGGGGTGAAACGCTTATAAAAAAAAAAAAAATAAGGATTAACTAAATCCAGCAGTAAAGTCTCCTAGGGATTCCAGTCTTTCTTTAACTGGAAAAAACTATTGCTTTTTAGTCTTTTTGTGCAAAATAGTCTGAACTCCAGGACCATGGATTAGTTTTTAAGTTTTCATTACCCCCGAGCAACGCCGGGCTATACTGCTAGTTTATTAATACACAATGCAATTTTAAAACATTTAGTCTTATCATTTGTCCCAAGTATTATGATATTAAATACACTTTATCTATTTTTTTTTTTTTTTGTTAATTATGGTCTAACAAATGATCTAACAAAACTTCATTGAGTAGCTTTCTTTATCATCATTTACGATTTCCTTTACAACTTTTTTGTGTGGAATACAGTAAGAAAATTAGATGTTCTGCCTGTGGTTGTTCGTAACTAGAACATATTTTCCATTCTATGTATCGAATGCAAAATATCAATTTTATTTTGATTTATTCTTGAAGTAGTAAAATTTTGAAGACTGTAAGCAAAACCCTGCAAAAATGAGGTATTTCTGTACATTTTTTCAGACTATGTTTTAAATTAAATGTTAAAAAAATGGTAAAAGCTATTAATCTAATTTTGTGTCACTACTTAACACATCACATCCTAGCTTCCTTAACGAGTGCCATGTTGATTTATTAAAAATTCCAGTTGAATTCGTTGCATTCACTTACGCGCAAGTACCCTTGGGAAATGTATGAATTGGTCGCTCCTTCTTCCAGGTATGGTTTAAATATCAGAGCAGATTGGGTTCTATAGCCTTGGTTCGTAGCCAGTCAACCGCAAAAAGTAATGGCAACCTACCGCGGAAAAATCTTCTGCCCAGTCAGTCATGTCTCTTTCGAGACATGATCGATCAAGCGTGTATCACGTATGGCATTTAACTGACTGGCTGTTCTTTGACAATTTCGGTCTCTCTCCATCGATTCCTGATTTTGATTTGTTCAGTTAAAAAAAATTGTCTGAATTCAATGTTTGATTTTGTGGAAGGAGCTCATATTACACGATGTTATTTCAATCTAACCTAATATACAGCATCCCTTCTGATGCAGACCGGCTTTTAGGGTGTTTCAAAGTGACTCGTTTTGTTTTTCGCCGAATATTTCTTTTTACATTTTTTTTCTTTTCTTTTTCAGTAAACTTCACTTTGCACAAGACCCTGGGATACTCGTGGTAGAAGGTAACGTCAAAAGGCATTTTATACTGATAGGAAGGGAAAATAATGGTTACCCCTAGACTTGAACAGGTTAAGATTGCAGCAATCGGAAAAACATCCTCTTGGTAGTCGGCTCCAAAAGGGCCGTAGTTGCCAGGAATTGTTTGAGTGAAACTTACTTCTCACCGATGAAATTCGGAGGGAATGTGGATAGTTTGCTAGAATGTAAGTGACACGACGGGTCTAAACCGGGAAGGTTAGACCTGATAGAACCAAGGAAGGTAGTTCATCCGAGGACTTTCCATGGAAGTAGCGATAGAGCAGCGAGAGCTCGCCACATCCTACGTGTGATAAGGAGGTTGGAGAGTGGAAAATAATTCGTCACCCAAAAGAACTCGGAAACACTTTTTTAAAACTCTATTGGAAAATGAGAACTGGGCAGCCTGCCGCAAAGCCTACCCCAAAAATATGACTGCAATACTTCATTTCCGGTCTGATTTAGTTCTTGTTAAAGACGATGATAGCATGAAGTGTCTGATACTTACTGGAGAATTACAGCGAGTCGACCATTTTAACTGCATCTTTAGTTATGGATAATATGTATGTGCTCTACCTTGGGTCAAGCGTGAGTTTAAGAGCCAAAAGTATCTCAAGGTGTCAGCTCGAGGGAAAATCCGTTCCTCATGGCTGGCGGTAGTTTGTTGTCCGGTAAATGATGATGGAATGCAACTAGTTTGGTTTTCGAGGCATTGAATCTAACCAGCCAGGTTTACCGAACTTGGAAGTTAGTGATACGTCGGATGAGAGATCAACAGCCGATATCTGATAATCAAGGAGTTTTAGATGCACTCGTATCTTGCTACAAATTGTTTTAAACAACTTATTTTTCATGGCCTATGATTAAAAAAATACGTCACTTGGTTAGTTGGTTGAGTTGGCAACGGCATATAAACACCTCTATAGGTTGTTTAATGCCGAAATCTAACGAATTTGAGCGCAATTTTATGGATTCAAGAAAGATATTTTTAACGTATTAGTATACCCTCAACTTCAGATAAAACGTGTTGCTGTTATTATTCCGATGAAAAGGAATTGCTGGCCATTTTGCTTTAAGAATGTATTGTTGGTCATTTTGCTATAAAATTGAATTGTTGGTAAGTTTATTATAAATATATATTGCTGGTCATTTTACTACAGATATATATTGATCATTTTACTATAAATATATATTTCTGGTCATTTTACTACAAATATATATTGGTCATTTTACTATAAATATATATTGTTGGTCATTTCACAATAAATCTATATTGCTGTTGATTTTCCTATAAAAATGTATCGTTCGCCATTATACTACACATATATATCAAAGGTAATTTTACTATAAATATATTTTCGTCATTTGACTATAAATATAATATTGGTTATTTTGCTATAAATATGTATTGTCTGTTATATTAGTACAAGTATATATTGTAAATCATTTTACTATAAATATGTATCGTTGGTCATTTTATTATTAGTATATATTGGTCATTTTACTATAAATATATATTTTTGGTCATTTGACTATAAATATATATTTTTGGTCATTTGACTATAAATATATATTGTTGGTCATTTTACTATAAATATATATTGCTGGTCATTTTACAAAAAATATTTATTGGTCATTTTACTATAAATATATATTGCTGGTCATTTTACTATAAATATATATTGCTGGTCATTTTACAAAAAATATTTATTGGTCATTTTACTATAAATATATATTGTTGGTCATTTTACTATAAATATATATTGGTCATTTTAATATAAATATATATTGCTGGTCATTTTTCTTTCTGGTGCCCCTGCAACAGGTGTTTACTCGTTCAACCAGACTGGCAACTAGGTCTCACCCATTCACACTGAGATCAACCAAATGCAGACGACATTTCTACTACTGCAGCTTCTTTTCTCGAAATTCTCCCCTGTGAAACTCGCCTCCATATTCTTGTTTTCCTGACGGCTACAACCTCCAGGAATTTAAATGCAATGTCAATACTTCTCTCTTAAAGACTTGACTCTAGTTCCTTTTACACCACCCTGTATATCCTTTCCTTTCTCTCCTCCTTTGCAACTGTCATCACACCTGTATTCCCATGCTTCTCTTACTCCTATCTAACTGGTTCGTCTTTCTCTTCACTCTTCTCCTATCTAATCTTTTTACTCTTATGTAGCCCACTAATCTTTTTCCTCTTATGTAGCCCCCTACCCTTTTTCCTCTTATGTAGCCCCCTGCACATCAGTGACGTTACCGTCTTGCTCGTGGTGATACGATTAAAAAAACTTTATCGTTCGCCATTAAACTAGAAATACATTTAAAGGTAATTTTACTATAAATATATATTGCTCATTTGACTATAAATATATTATTTTGGTCATTTTGCTATAAATATATTGTTGTCATTTTATTTAAATATGAATTGTTGGTAATTCTATTATAAGTACATATTGGTCATTTTACTATAAATATATATTGATGGTCATTTTTCAATATTAATGTATCGTTCGTCATTTTACTACTAATATGTACGTAGGTCATTTTACTATAAATATATATTGTTCGTTCTTTTCCTATAAATATGTAATTGTTGGTCATTTTGCTATAAGTATGTATTGTTCGTCATTTCTTTCATATAAAAATGTATGCTGGTATTTTTACTGTAAATAGGTAATTTTGTACTTATATGGTGTTTTGTTTTTGTTTGGGATTTCCTATTTGCCAATATCTTGAACCCTAGCAGGTGCTACTATTCCGAGTCTTTGTCAATTTGAAAAAGAGAGCTTTAAGAGGTGGTTTAACGCTCCATATAACCTGTAATATCCAGATAAGAGGCCTTGCTGACTGATGTAGTTTATCGTCGTACCCAGGACCCGATTGTTCTTTTCAAGCAGGGAATCGCAAATGAATAATGCAATCCATTGTTGTTTTTTTTTGTTTTGTTTTTTTTTCATTAAATCGTGAATCCATGGCACATCACATTCAAATATTTTCATATGCCTTACAGCGCAACGAGATGGGTTGAGTATCTCTGCGATGTCCCCATGTTATGTGTCCTGAATTTTTAGTAATAAGAGTTTCGTCTCGGTCAAATATGTACGACTGAAGGTTAGCAGATTTTCTTTTCGGTGTTTCCCGATTAAAATCTCCACTGCTGAACCTAGCGAACCTCTTACGAAGAAAACGCTCAGCTATGGCACTAGTTCTACAAACGGCACATTATATTTTCCTGTTTGAAGAGCGTGATTCCATTTTTGAAAATAAAAGAATTCATTTTTTTTCACGATTTTCTCGTTTAATCTAAGAGTTTTAAAGATTTTTAATCCACCAGTAAATAGTTCAGAAGGATTCATTGAAATGTCATATTTCAGAATATATATGTATGTTAGAAATTTCAATCATGTGCTTCCCGTACGATCACTGAAGTTAAGCAACATTGTAACTGGTCAGTACCTAGATGGGTGACCGTTTGGGGCTTCTAGGTGCTGTAAGCATTAGTGTGCGGATGATGTAATGGATAGCAACTCGGAATCGTAGAGCCGAGTCTCAATTCCAGCTGGGTTTGGTATGTTTCCTAACAGGAATATACTTTTTGGAAAGGTAAAAATCCAACTCTTCTCATGCCAGTTACTGGTTAATTAGTAAGACTTTTATCACTAAATCCTTATTTCCAAAAACATTTTACAATCTAAGAATATATTTTCTGGCTTTAAATAAGCTGCAAAAAACAAATCAATCAATCAGCCACGTGTGAAATGAAATCACTTGTTCAAGCGTTGAAAAACGCTTTGAATATAGGATTATATATATAATAGTGAAAAATTGTGCTGGAAACTTCTACATTACTTAATGTAGAGAAATGGAAGGAAAACAGAGTAATGGTTAGCCGCTCGTGTTAAGAAATTGGAGAGACGAGTTCGAATTCATAGTCGAGTTCATTACATTCCCTTAGTGTGCTAATACCCTTAGGAAAAGTATGAATCCATATCTTCTCCCACCAGATATGGATAAATAGCCAGATAGACTGAGTTCTATAGCCTTGGTTGGCAACCAGTCTAAGAGAATAAAAACTATAAGATTCGTTTTTTATATTTCTTTCATCTTCTCTCTTTCTCGCATTCTTTCTCTGTTCATTTCTCACTTTCTTTCTGTCTTCTACCCAGTCTCTCTTTCTTTCATCTTTGCTCTTCTTCTCACTATTTCCCTCCCTCTCTTATTTTATTTTCTTTTTTTATTTTATTTTATCTACCCTATTTCTATAAACTTTTCTCTCCAACCCTTTATATTATTTTTCTTTCTTTCTTTCTTTCTTTCTTTCTTTGTGTTGTATTGGGGAATTGAAGAGACGAGTTTGAATTCTAGTCGAGTTCATCACATTCAGTTACGTGCTTATACCCTTGAGAAATAAATGAATACAGCTATGGATATCTTTTTTCTGGATGGCTATCAGTGTAGGTGAAGGAAAATTTTGAATTAAAGCCTCTTTAGCCAAAGACTAGAAAAAGGTAACTTCAGAAACAAATCCGCCTCTAAGAGGAGAGACAGGATAAACTCTACACCTTCAGTGCAAAAGAAACCGGCAAGCCATTACATTATTCTGCCTTGAATGTCACCATGAACCACAATTTAAATAACCTTCTGCTTTGTAGGTCCTACCTCTTTAGTCAAATGCTAGAAAAAAGTAACTTCAAAAACAAATTCACCTCTGAGAGAATGGAACATCCACGACATCCTCAGTGCAAAAGGATTCGACATGCCATTGTACTATTCTACCTTCATATTATCATGAACACCAACTTCACCCAGCTATGGGTAAAATAGACTGGGTTCTTCTTTTTGCTATGGATGGCAGCTAATCTGGAAAAAGAAAAATTCTGAATTCAAACCACCTTCTACAGAAGTTTTGTTTCTTTAGGCAAATGCTACAAGTTAACTTTTTTTTAAAAATCCACCTCTCAGAGGAGGGATGGATAACCCCAACATCCCTGGTGTAAAATGAATGGGCAAGCCATTGGATTCTTCAGCCTTGAATTTTACCATGAACCACAATTCAAATGACTTTCTTCTTGGTAAATCCTGTCAAATGCTAGAAGAAAGTAACTTCAAAAACAAATTCACCTCTGAGAGAATAGATTATCCTCAACGTCCTCAGTGCAAAGGGATCGGACAAACCATTGCCCTATTCTGCCTTGAATATCATCATGAACACTAACGTTTCCACCCAGCTATAGGTAAAATAGACTGGGTTCTTCTTCTTGCCTTGGATGGCAACTAGTCTAGGAGAAGGAAAATTCTGAATTCAAAATCATGCTGCTTTGTAGGTTCTACATCTTTAAGCAAAGGGTAGAAGATAACATCCGAGAGGGGCAGGGTAACCTCAACATCCTCGGTGCAAAAGAAACCGGCATGTCATTGCATTATTCAGCCTTGAATGTCACCATAAACGACATAAGATGGAGAGGAGGGAAATGGTGACTACATCGGCGCATAATATACTCACTGAATAAAATGAATGAGTCATAGAGACAGATCACATTTTATAATTCAATATCGAATTACGGGACGTACGTTTTCAAAACTGCGCAGAAATATTTGCATCCTCCCCAGACTTATTCAGCTGAAATGGTTACAGATATAAGAATCGATTATTAATCATTTTTCTCTAACCTCCCCAAAGCAGAGAAAGTGAGAGAATTTCCGAACGTATTCTTCTATCACTTGCCTTTTTTTCCGAAAAAAAAAGTTATTTATATCATATAGATTACAATTTAGATTACATTCGATCAACTCCGGTTACTAAGCGTTGTTCCTCTCCAAGGATCAATGTATTTAGTATTCTAATATTCACATCAACGCTCAGCTTAAATAAGTCCCACACTAACCCGCATCTACACTTAGAACTTACAGCATTCGATGTATAAATACATGCACTCAAACGATGTAAGTTCCGGATATATATATATATATATATATATATATATATATATATATATATATATTAAACAATATATATATATATATATATATATTAATCCTATTCTTTTAATTCCATTTTTTATTTATTTATCTTCATCCCTCTCCACTTGGTCATTTTTTAATTTTTTTTACGTATCAATTTTCTTTTATCACTATTTTACGTTATTCTATTCGAAAGAGTGGTTCAATGGTCGTCTGTTTTTTTGCTATATTCCCTCCTAGCGCGGGAAACTTTTTCACAGGTTGGATTACTGGCGAAGCTTAAATTATACGCCACCCCATCCATTCGCAACTGAAAACGGGCATCTCCAGGCAACTATCAATATCTTAGAAATTTTCTCCCCCATTACGAACCGAGGGTTAGGGTTAGGGTAGTATTTTAAAAACACTCCCCTACCAATTATCTATTCTTCACTTTTTTTTCTTTTTCGCACTGTTTCGTCTTACTCTTTTTTTATTCTTCCTTCTAGCTTTCTTCTTTTTCCTTTACATTTTTTCTTTCTTTTTTTCTGCATCATTTTCTTCGTCTTTTTGCATCGGGATTCTTTTTATTCTTCTTTGCTTCGTTCTCATTTTCATTTTTATTCTTCTTTTTCGCCATTATCAACATCTTCTTCTTCTTCTTCTTCTTCTTCTTCTTCTTCTTCTTTCCTTGTTCTCCCCATTTTTCTTATTGTCATCTTTTTCTATCTTCGTTCTCATATTCATTCTTCTTTTTCGTCATCGCCAATATCTTCTTCTTCTTCTTTTTCTTTCATCGCCTTCCCCATGTTTCTTATGGTCATCATCTCTTTCTTCGTTCACGTTTTCGTTCTCATTTTTATTCTTCTTTTTCGTCATCGCCAATATTCTTCTTCTTCTTCTTCTTCTTCTTCTTCTTCTTCTTCTTCTTCTTCTTCTTCTTTCATCGCCTTCCCCATGTTTCTTATGGTCATCATCTCTTTCTCCGTTCACGTTTTCGTTCTCATTTTTATTCTTCTTTTTCGTCATCGCCAATATCTTCTTCTTCTTCTTCTTCTTCTTCTTCTTCTTCTTCTTCTTCTTCTTTCATCGCCTTCCCCATGTTTCTTATGGTCATCATCTCTTCCTTCGTTCTCATTTTTTTCTTCTTTTCCTTGCATCGACACACAAAATTTTTTCTCGCCTTCTTGTTTCGTTATCCTTTCTCTTTTTTCTCCTTCTTCTCTTTCATTTTCTTACATCGTCCTGATCACTTATCTTATTTCATTATCATTTATTTTTTCATTCTGGCATCGAACACCAAACTTGACTTATTATCATCTCGCTTCGTTCCAATTTATTATTGTCGTTCTTATTTCTCATCGGCATCATCTACTTCTTCTTCTTCTTCTTCTTCTTCTTCTTCTTGCATCGTCCTCTACATTTTTCCTATTGCCTTTTTGCTCTGTTCCTATTTTCCTTTTCGTTCTAATTTTTCATCATCATCTTTATCTTCTTACTTTTGTCCTTCTTTTTCTTCTTCTTCTGCTTCTTTTCCTTCGCCTTCTTCATCTTCTTCTTCTTCTTGCATCGTCCTCCCCAATTTTTCTTATTGCGTTTTTGCTTTGTTCCCATTTTCCTTTTCCTTTTTCTCTTCTTCTTCTTCTTCTTCTTCTTCTTCTTCTTCTTGTATTGTCCTCCCCATTTTTTATTGCCTTTTTGCTTCGTCCCCATTTTCTTTTTTGTTCTTATTTTTAATCATTATCCGCTTCATAATCATAATCATTATTTTCTTCTTCTTCTTCTTGCATCGTCCTCCCCATTTTTCTTATTGCCTTTTTGTTTTGGTCCCCTTTTTCTTTTCGTTCTTCTTCTTCTTCTTCTTCTTCTTGCATCGTCCTCCACATTTTTCTCATTGCCTTTTTGTTTTGGTCCCTTTTTCCTTTTCGTTCTTATTTTTCTTCTTCTTCTTCTTCTTGCATCGTCCTCGACATTTTCCTTATTACCTTTTTGTTTTGGCCCCCTTTTCCTTTTCGTTCTTATTTTTCTTCTTCGTCTTCTTCTTCTTCTTCTTCTTCTTGCATCGTCCTTCACATTTTCTTATTGCCTTTTTGTTTTGGTCCCCTTTTCCTTTTCGTTATTATTTTTCTTCTTTTTGTTCTTCTTCCTCTTCTTCTTCTTGCATCGTCGCCCAATTTTTTTATTGCTTTTTTGCTTCGTTTCCATTTTCCTTTTCGTTCTTATTTTTCATTACCATCATCATCGTCATTATCATAATCATCTTGCATCGTGCTCTGCATTTTTCTTATTGTCTTTTTGCTTCGTTCCAATTTCCTTTTTTGTTCATATTTTTCATCATCATCATCTTTTTTCTCTTCTTCTTTGCCTCCTTCTTCTTCATCTTCTTCTTGCATCGTAGGTCACCATTTTTCTTATTACCTTTTTTATTCGTTCCTTTCTTTCATGTTTTTCAACATCAACTTTTTTTTGTCTTTCTTCTTCATCTTCTTCTTCTTGCATCGTCTTCCACATTTTTCTTATTGCTGTTTTGCTTCGTTCTCATTTTCTTTTTCGTTCTAATTTTTCATCATCATCACCGTCATTATCATATTCATCTTGCTCGTGCTCTGCATTTTTCTTATTCCTTTTTTGCTTCGTTTTAATTTCCTTTTTCATTATTATTTTCCATCATCATCTTTTTCTTCTTCTTCTTCTTCTTCGCCTTCTCCTCCATCTTCTTCTTCTTCTTCTTCTTGCATAGTTTTTGCCATTTTTCTTATAGCCTTTTTTATTCGTTCCCATTTTCCTTCCTTTCTCATTTTTCATCATCATCATCTTCTTCTCATTCTTCTTCGTCTTCTTCTTCCGCACTTTTCTTATTACCTATTTGCTTCTTTCCCATTTTAAATTTCATTCTTAGTTTTCATCATCATCATCGTCGTCATCATCATCATCATCATCATCATTTCTTCTTTTTCTTCTTCTTGCATTGTCCTCCCTATTTTTCTGGTTACTTTTTTGCTTCTTTCTCATTTTCTTTTTCATTCTTCTTTCTTTTTTTTTTTCTTTTTCTTGCATCGGCCACAATAATTTTCTTATTCACTTCTTGTTTTATTCACATTTTTCCTTCTTCTATTTTCATCATTTTTTGTTGTTGCTCTTTTTGCTTTTTCTTCCTTTTGTGTCGTCCACATATTTTTCATTCTTTTATCTTTCTTCTCATTTTTTTCATTCTTCTTTTACTTCTTTTTTATCGATCACCCCCCCCTTATTTTGACTTTTTCTCATTTTCTTCTCAATCACCTTGCTCTCTCTCTCTCTCTCTCTCTCTCTCTCTCTCTCTCTCTTTCTCTCTCTCTCTCTCTTCTGCGTTTCTACTTCCTGGTTTCCTCCTTCACTATTCCTTTCTTATCTACATCCCGTCTGAGCTGCTTTAATCCCTTCACACTCTCTGTCTTAATCTTTCTCACTCGTTTTCTCTTTTTCAATTGTTTTTTCTTTCTCATAATAATTTCGTCTTGCTTCCCTGACCCATGTAAAAAGAAAAAGAATCCCTTTGATATAAATCTTATTTTCAACTCACAACCAAAAAAGGATTAACTGAAATAAAACTCGGATGCATAGTAAAAGGCTTGATAAAAATTTTAAGATTAAAAACAAACAAAAATGTTGGGATGTGTGGAAATGGTTCATTAAAAGCAATCAGAATCATTGAAATCTGTTCGATTTTAAGACGTGGATGATTTTTTTTTTTTTACTTTCGCTTTCATGTGTGGTTTATATTACTTCGTTCCTTTTTATCTTCCCTCGAATTCGTTTTATTTTTTCATTTAAATTTGTCTTTACAATTTCTATTCGGTCGGGATTTTTTCATTTTTTTCTTAAATGAAATTTCTTTTGTCTTATTTCATTTGCTAATTCATTTTATCCCACTTCAAGGTTTTATTCTTTCTTTTGTTTTTATTTCGTTTTCTTTATTTAATTCTTCTTTCTTTCTTCCTTTCTTTCTTTATTCATCTCTTTGTCTTTGATTATTTCTTTCTTGAGACTACTTTTTTCTTTTTACTTTTTTCTGATTTCATCTTTCTTTCTTTCTATTTGTCTTTTTTTTTTTGGCTTTCATTTTTTTTCTTTACGTCCTTCTTTGAGACGTTATCATTTTCTTCTTTCTTTTTTCTGTATTATTTTTTTCGCCTTTCATTTCTGTTATTCTTTCTCTGTGCTTTAATATTTATTTTCATCTTTCTGTTTTTTCATTCTTTTTGATTTTTCTTTCTTTCCGCCTTCTTAGTAATGTTATTTTCTTTCTTTATTTATTTTTTTATCTATTGTTATTTTTCTTTCTTTCTTTCTTTCTTTCTTTCTTTCTTTCTTTCTTTCTTTCTACCTTCTTCAGTTTTTCTTACATTTTACCTGATTCTTTCATTCTTTTTTTTCATTTTCCTTCATTTTCTTCTTTACCTTTATTTCATTTTTTAACTTACTTTTCCTTATTGCATTTCCTGCTTATTTTTCTAATTCTATCCTTTTCTTTTCTTTCTCTTCTGTTAATTTTTCTTCTTTCATTCTTTTCTTCTTCCTTCACTCTTTTCTAACATTTTAATTTCATTCGTATTGTTCCTTCACCATTTACATCTCAGTCACTCTTTCTCTTTCTACAGCTCTTTCTTTGCTTATTTTTTTTCATTCAATTTTTTCTTTCTTTTCGTCATTTCTCTCTTTTTCCGTTTTCTTTTTTCTTTTTGCTTTTTTCTTCCTTTTTCGATTCTATTTTAACTCTCTCTGCTACCAACTTCTCTTACCATCACTTTTCCTCCTCCTCCTCCTCCTCTCTCTCTCTCTCTCTCTCTCTCTCTCTCTCTTTCTATCTGTTTTTATCTTTTCTCTTCTTTCCTTTTCTTTTTACCTTATCTCTTTTCTTTCTGGTTTTTATTTTTATCATTTTTATACCTTCTAATTATTATACTTCTCTTTTACATCTTTCTTCTTTTTTCGTCTTTTCACTCATTTTCTTTTCTTCATTGTTTTGTTCTTTCTTTCTTCTCTACCCAATTTTCTTTTTGATATTTTATCTTGCTTCCAATTTTGCTCACATTTAACTGTCGTTTTTTCTTTCCTTTCTCTTCTCTATTTTCCTTTCTTTCTTCTATTGCTTCACTGAATTTTTTTTTATCTTTTCTTCTTCCTTCTCTTTTTCTATCGTTTGTTCTTTCATTCTTCTCCTCTTTCTACTTTCCTTTATTTTAATATTTTTCTCTCCTCAATAAACTAATTTCCCTAACATATATTTCTTTCCCCCTGTTTCTCCTTCTACCTTTCCAAATTCTTTTCTTCTTCTAACCTTATACCCATCTCCTTTTTCTCTCTTTCATTTATTTTTTAGTTTCTTTATTTCTCTCTTTATCACAAACATGTTAACTTTCTTTCATTTTTTTATATTTGATTCTTCTTTTCTTCTATTACTTTAATGAAAATTTTTTTAATCTTTTTTCTTCCTTTTTTTCTTTCTATCTTTTCTTTTTCCTTTCTTCTTCCCTTTCTACTTTCCTTTATTTTAATAGTTTTTCTCCTCCATAAACTAATTTCCCTAACATATATTTCTTTCCCCCTGTTTCTCCTTCTACCTTTCCAAATTCTTTTCTTCTTCTAACCTTATACTCATCTCCTTTTTCTCTCTTTCATTTATTTTTTAGTTTCTTTATTTCTCTCTTTATCACAAACATGTTAACTTTCTTTCATTTTTTCATATTTGATTCTTCTTTTCTTCTATTACTTTAATGAAAATTTTTTAAATCTTTTTTCTTCCTTTTTTTCTTTCTATCTTTTCTTTTTCCTTTCTTCTTCCCTTTCTACTTTCCTTTATTTTAATATTTTTCTCTCCTCAATAAACTAATTTCCCTAACATATATTTCTTTCCCCCTGTTTCTCCTTCTACCTTTCCAAATTCTTTTCTTCTTCTAACCTTATACTCATCTCCTTTTTCTCTCTTTCATTTATTTTTTAGTTTCTTTATTTCTCTCTTTATCACAAACATGTTAACTTTCTTTCATTTTTTCATATTTGATTCTTCTTTTCTTCTATTACTTTAATGAAAATTTTTTAAATCTTTTTTTCTTCCTTTTTTTCTTTCTATCTTTTCTTTTTCCTTTCTTCTTCCCTTTCTACTTTCCTTTATTTTAATATTTTTCTCTCCTCAATAAACTAATTTCCCTAACATATATTTCTTTCCCCCTGTTTCTCCTTCTACCTTTCCAAATTCTTTTCTTCTTCTAACCTTATACTCATCTCCTTTTTCTCTCTTTCATTTATTTTTTAGTTTCTTTATTTCTCTCTTTATCACAAACATGTTAACTTTCTTTCATTTTTTTATATTTGATTCTTCTTTTCTTCTATTACTTTAATGAAAATTTTTTTAATCTTTTTTTCTTCCTTTTTTTCTTTCTATCTTTTCTTTTTCCTTTCTTCTTCCCTTTCTACTTTCCTTTATTTTAATAGTTTTTCTCCTCCATAAACTAATTTCCCTAACATATATTTCTTTCCCCCTGTTTCTCCTTCTACCTTTCCAAATTCTTTTCTTCTTCTAACCTTATACTCATCTCCTTTTTCTCTCTTTCATTTATTTTTTAGTTTCTTTATTTCTCTCTTTATCACAAACATGTTAACTTTCTTTCATTTTTTCATATTTGATTCTTCTTTTCTTCTATTACTTTAATGAAAATTTTTTTAATCTTTTTTCTTCCTTTTTTTCTTTCTATCTTTTCTTTTTCCTTTCTTCTTCCCTTTCTACTTTCCTTTATTTTAATAGTTTTTCTCCTCCATAAACTAATTTCCCTAACATATATTTCTTTCCTCCTGTTTCTCCTTCTACCTTCCGAAATTCTATTTTGTTATTATCCTTATACTCATCTTCTTTTTCTCTTTTCTGTTCTCTTTCCTTTTTTTAAGTTTCTTTCTTTCTCTCTTTATCATAAACCTATCACCTTTTTTTTTCCATTCCTTCTCATTTGATTACATAAAAACCTTTCCTTCTTTTTCTACCCACTTCTCTATTTTCTTTCCTTTCGCTTTGTAATCTTTATCTTCTTCTCTTGCCGCCAGCTTGCCACTAATTGATAATTAAACGAATCTTGAAATCCATTCTTACTCGAAGACAACAATCTCTCCGTTCTCTTGCAATCAACTCTACTCAATATAAAAGGAACATCACTAACAATCCAGTTTCTCAATGTCGTCTTACAGAACAACGATCTACAATTACTGCCTTGCTAGCAGGAAAGAAGGCCAACAACTACTTCTGTGCGCCATGTCCCTTCAGGTCGTGGGAGACTATAGTCCTCCACAACTTCCTATCTTTTGCTACTCTTAGTAAGTTTTTCCTTTCATTATCTGCCTCGACACTTGTTCTTCTACCAATTTAAACAAGCTCATTATATAGGTTACTATCTGTTTTCCTCTGCCCCTACTACTGTCAGTATTCCCTATGAGTGTTAGATTTAAATCGTAAAAGTGGTAACTGGTTTTAAAATATTCCTCACTAAGAGCTAAATCGTAATGAGAGCATATGGTATTAGTCATCCACATACAAGCCTGTTTCACTGTACAACAGCTCATCAGTGTGTCTAGACACATCCATTTGCTTCCAGACAGGATATATATATATGTATAAATCCAGGTGAATAGAACCAGCAGTTTTTCTATTCCGGGTTCTCTAGCATTTACTTTTTACTTTTTTTTTATAAAGCAAATATTGTAGAGCATAATATAAGTAAATTTGTTTTTTAATTAAAATGATACATTTCACATTGGGACAAGAAAATTTCTTTGTTTCGTGATCTTCTTGAATCCCATTCAACTTTTATTCTTTTTAAATACCCTCTATCAGTCAGTGAAGTGCCATACATGATACACGCTTAGGCGATCATGTCTCTTTCGAGACATGACTAACTGGGCAGAATATTATCCCGCAGTAGGTTGCCATTGCTTTCTGCGGTAGACTGGTTGCCGACCAAGTCTATAGAACCCAATCTGTCCTATTATTTAACCCATAACTGGAGGGAAGAGACGGATTAATACCTTTCCCAAGGGTATTTGCGCGTAAGTGAATGCAAGGAATTCAACTGGAATTCGAACCCGGCTCCCCGATTTCTTGCCCCGAGTCGATATCCAATGCGCCACAACGCGCATCTATAGACAGTCTTTTCTCTCTCCGTAACCACCTGCGCACTAGTGGCGGTTCTGCCTTGCTTGGAGTGAAATGATTTCAAAATTCTTTAAAACGATAGAAAAATAACTTCATAACGCCGGATCTAAGGTGGTTCTCCTATAAACGAGGGCGCATGTTCGAACCCGGGAGCATATTATCAAGTTTTCTCGGGTAAGCAGGTTCATAAACGCAATACATACACTTTAAAATAAAAAATCGTCGCGTCTATATCAAAATACGGTAATCCAATAAAAATAACGCTTGGAGTAACAGATATACCGGATTATAAATTATATAGAAAAAAACCTTGAGGCTATTGAAGTGTGTCTAGACACATCCATTTGCTTCCAGACAGGCTATATATATATATATATATATATATATATATATATATATATATATATATATATTTTAATTCAGATACTTCAATCCAAGGGAAAAAAGCAGGAAGGTAAATTCCCAAAAACCCGATCCTAATTAATATTAAAAATTTATTTTAATATTAAAAAATGATGCAGGAAGAGAGCTCCATGTAATAAAATATTACAGAGCAAATATATATATATTAAAAAAGGATTAATTCAAAGATGTTGAATGGCCATTTCGATATGAAGATCCCCACGGGGGACGACACATCACCTCAGCAACAGAAAAAAGGTTTCTGAAAGGTTTTTTCTGTTGCTGAGGTGATGTGTCGTCCCCCGTGGGGATCTTCATATCGAAATGGCCATTCAACATCTTTGAATTAATCCTTTTTTAATATATATATATATATATATATCCAGGTGAATAGAACCAGCAGTTTTTCTATTCCGGGTTCTCTAGCATTTACTTTTTTACTTTTTTTTCATAAAGCAAATATTGTAGAGCATAATATAATTAAATTTGTTTTTTAATTAAAATAATATATTTCACATTGCGACAAGAAAATGTCTATGTTTCGAGATAAATGCAGAAGAATGCAGAGAATAACTAAGCACATGTTAGTTACAGTTTCGGGAGAGCTTGCTTAATCGATGGCACCCAAACAGTTTCGTCTAACCAATGACGCTTAAATCCCTGGTATGGTTTCCAGACATTCTCTAAACAGTTTGGCCTGCCTCATATATGAGGATAGCTGGTGAGGCGGAATGACTGAAAGACAATCAAAGATTTAGAAACAATTTTTCAAAAACACATGCCGAAAAAATACATGATTTGAAAATTTTGAATATTATTACGGATTACGAATATTATTACTTGTATTTGCATTCACGAGTCCCAGTATAAATAGTGATAATTACTGACCGATTTTATTATTGCGATATTTTTTCATTATGTCAAGTATTAAGAATATAGTAACTACGGTCTGCATATTGAAGGAGAGAGTTATCAATAATAATGTTCTAATCTCGAATCCACCATTATCTCTCTTTAACCGTCTCTTTGTTTTTGTTTTTTGTTTTTGATTTTACTTTTTATCACATAAAATTTGGTGAGGTGAGAGCAAATTTACTTTCCGAAAATGCGAACCTGAGAAAAGAAAGAGCGTTACTGTTACAAATACGACCATACTGAGACTCGAACTCGAGTCTCGTATTTGAAAAGCTAACGTTTTAACTATGTCGTCGCGCCCATATACGCAGTATATAAAAAGCTACACGTTTTTATTTCGAAATGGGCGTATCTTATTCTTCGTCTCGACCTGCACGGTATTTCATTTTACATGATCAATTATTTTACCGCAAATCATATCAGGGTGACAGGCGCGAAGTGTTCCTATCTGTTCTTATAGACATGTTACTTGCCAGCAATGATGTCATCAACCATAATGTGCCACGGTAATATGTAACAACGTGATTACAACGACCATGTCTGAGAGACGCCATATCTCTAAAAAAAATTGTCTTCAATCTATTTTTTGAATGTGCCGTTTGAATCAGGTTGAATAATGAGCGAGAGTTATTAAAGGTTTAAAGAAAAAAAGAAAGAAAGAAAGAAAAAAAGAAAGAAAGAGGAAGATATAATTTGGAAAATGATAAAGAGGAATAGAAAATTGAAAAAGGAAAGATGATATAAAAAAAAGAAAGTGATAAAATGTAGAAGAAAGAAAGAATAAATGAACGAAAGAAAGAGCGGTAAAATTAGCTTAATATTTGAGAATCACAATTTCAAAATTGATTACTTTTGTGAACGCAAAATATTAAATGTTCTATTCAAGACTAGATGTGATCATTAAAAACGGGCGAGCAATGGGTTAACTTCAATCAAAATGTATCCTCACTAACATCAGATAAAATTGCAAAGACGGAATATGCGTTTCTATTGATTTAAAATTAAACGTAACTAGTTTACAGTAAATGATCTCTAACCCAAGTCAATACTTGCACAAGTTCCAAAATAAGCAGAGCATCAACACCAGATAAAACTGTCTGTTAGATTCGATAATCATGTTGGCATGAAATTACAAGTCATTGTGACCGAGGACTTGAACGCACTAACCTTATCTAAAACTTGATCACACAAGATTGTGCGCTCTCTCAAAGTACCTAAATCTTATACGGCATAATTTGTTGTTTTTTAATCATTTTTAATCACCTCCAAGCAAGACAATAAAGCCACTATGATGCAATGGGTTACTGAGTGCTATAAATACTATTAAGGCGAGAGAATAATAAAAGAACCACAATTAAGAAGACAGGCGATAACGATTGATATTGCATTTAAATTTTTGAAGCCGGAAGAGTGATCCACACGTAAGAAGTGCGATAGAAGAAACTCTTTGCATAGAACTTACGGTTGCATCTAACCATTTCAATTGTAAAATGATGAGAAGAAATTTTAGCATAGAACTTACGGTTACATCTTGCCATTTCAATTGTAAAATGGTGAGAAGAAATTTTAGCATAGAACTTACGGTTACATCTTGCCATTTCAATTGTAAAATGGTGAGAAGAAATTTTAGCATAGAACTTACGGTTACATCTTGCCATTTCAATTGTAAAATGGTGAGAAGAAATTTTAGCATAGAACTTACGGTTACATCTTGCCATTTCAATTGTAAAATGGTGAGAAGAAATTTTAGCATAGAACTTACGGTTACATCTTGCCATTTCAATTGTAAAATGGTGAGAAGAAATTTTAGCATAGAACTTACGGTTACATCTTGCCATTTCAATTGTAAAATGGTGAGAAGAAATTTTAGCATAGAACTTACGGTTACATCTTGCCATTTCAATTGTAAAATGGTGAGAAGAAATTTTAGCATAGAACTTACGGTTACATCTTGCCATTTCAATTGTAAAATGGTGAGAAGAAATTTTAGCATAGAACTTGCGGTTACATTTGACCAAATTGACAGTAAATTGATGAGACTGTTCCAAATCTATTACTGCTGTAAAGTCTAGGTATCATAGAAGAAACTATTATCTATTTAGAAAATTTCAAAAATGTGACACAAGGCCAAAACAAGGAAGGGAAAGGGTAGCGTTGAATCAGTCTTATATTAAACTTAGCTGGCCACAATTACTGACCCAAACATTACTTAGCAAACACATTCTTACTTACCACTCTTAAAACAACGCATTCTTACTTCAGCTACCATAATACCTTCGAGTCTCTATGAAGTCCTAACTAGTCCCAGGCGTGGCGAATAAAAATAACAACCTTTAGACATAAAACCCCGGTGGATATTTACAATACCATGAAAGAAAGTTCATAAGAACACTGCCTGTCACCCTCTCAACCGACCTAAAATGAAAAGTCTACATCAAATCAATAGCTACATTTACCTGGTTCACTGTGTAGGATGTGTGGCTTGCCTTTGTCCTTTCTACAAATATTTTCACGGCTTCTGACAAGCTTCCGTTCCTGGTGCCGCAACCACACGAATTTTCTCGTGCAACTCAAGTGGCAACTAGATCCCACTCTTTTACCGCCAAAACAGTCAAAATAACCAGCATATTTTACTCAGTCAGTCAGTTAAGTGCCATACGTGATACACGCTTGGGCGATCATGTCTCTTTCGAGACATGACTGACTGGGAAGAAGATTATCCCGCAGTAGGTTGCCATTGCTTTCTGCGGTAGACTGGTTGCCAGCCAAGGCTATAGAACCCAGTCTGTTCTGCTATTTCACCAATAACGGGAAGGAAGAGACGGATTAATACCTTTCCCAAGGGTATTTGCGCGTAAGTGAATACAATGGATTCGAACTTGGCTCCCCGGTTTCTCGTTCCAAGCCGATATCCACTGTACCACAACGCACATTCAGTTTTTTCCCGCACTTTCTGCCTGTGAAACACCTTCCCATATACTTGCTTCCCAAACAACTAGAATCTCCAGAAGTTTCAGTGCAATGTTAGCTACCATCTTTTATCTCCTTGATTTCCATCTTTCTCTTAACCTTTCTAAGACATCTTGTACTTTGTTCCTTTTTTGTCTCTTTTTTCTTTTCTTTTCCCCTCAGTAACCTACTGGACATTAGTGGCGGTACTGCTTTGCTTATGGTGAAACAAAACAAAAACTATTACCATGAAATAGTTTATAGAAAGGTCACAGAGAAACTACTCTCTCTCTCTCTCTCTCTCTCTCTCTCTCTCTCTCTGTTTCTCTCTCTTATATACACTCATGTGCAAATTAATTAAAACAAAACGAATAATGTTTTCCTAGGATCTTTCACACTTTCCTTGATCACATATACGTCGTCTTTTGGCGTTGCTTTTCTCTTCCGATTGCATTTTTTTAATGTTCTCGACTGATGGATCCAATTTGGTTCTTTGTGTTTATGACACGAGTGACAAGTAAAAAACATCTGAGATCTCTCTGTAAGGTTTGCCAGTGTGTTCGTGCAGCGTTACAATTTTCGTACGCCTCCTTGGAGACAATGGCCGTAGGATAACTAATCGACAGTTGAGATAATACTGTCTGGGCGTGATAAAAATTGGATGCAATCACTGATGACGCAATATTTCTCAAGGCTAAACAAATATCATCATACACCACGAAAATGGATTCATATTCCTGCATATCACTGCAATTACCTAATCTAAGAAAAAAATAAAAATCGATTACACCCTGTCACTCTAGTGGGTCTAAAATTGACCATATGGTGAAAGGAGTGAAATTAAAGCAGTTGCTTTAATTAATTTGCAAAATGGTGTATATAGTTATTTTCTAAAGAATTAATTTATTTTAATTCATAATCCGATATATTTGTTACTCCAAACGTTATTTTAATGGGATTACCGTGTTTTCAGATAGACGCCCCTTTTTTTTTTTTTTTTTTTTTTAAAGTGTATGTATTGTGTTTATGAACCTGCTTACCCGAGAAAACTTGATAATGTGCTCCCGGGTTCGAACATGCGCCCTCGTTTATAGGAGAACCACCTTAGATCCGGCGTGATTCAGACCACTTCGATACAGCGCAGTGAAGTTATTTTTCTATCGTTTTAAAGAATTTTGAAATCATTTCACCCCAAGCAAGGCAGAACCGCCACTAGTGCGCAGGTGGTTACGATGAGAGAAAAGACTGTCTATAGATGCGCGTTGTGGCGCATTGGATATCGACTCGGAACGAGAAATCGGGGAGCCGGGTTCGAATTCCAGTTGAATTCCTTGCATTCACTTACGCGCAAATACCCTTGGGAAAGGTATTAATCCGTCTCTTCCCTCCAGTTATGGGTTAAATAATAGGACAGATTGGGTTCTATAGACTTGGTCGGCAACCAGTCTACCGCAGAAAGCAATGGCAACCTACTGCGGGATAATATTCTGCTCAGTCAGTCATGTCTCGAAAGAGACATGATCGCCCAAGCGTGTATCACGTATGGCACTTCACTGACTGATAGAGGGTATTTAAAAAGAAGAAAAGTTGAATGGGATTCAAGAAGATACAAGATGGCAACTGGCATTGCATTTAAATTTTTGAAGATTTTGCTATCAGGGAACGGAAGGGAGTTTCACTGGCGGGAAGTGCGAGGAAAGAAACTGTTGTAGTACAATGGTCGGTTATATTTAACTATGGTAACATTAACAGGGTGGGACCTAGATGCCAATCTAGTAGCACGCTTAAATCCACGTGAACAAAGTACCAGGGAAAAAACTTGTCAGAGTAGTTACCATGAAAATATTTGTAGAAAAGACAGAGGGAAGCCACGTCGCGTCGGTGAGAAAATGACTTAGTACTTTGCAAATCCTTTTTTGTTGCGAACTTAGAGATGAATAGCAGATGCACCCGACTAGATATTTCAACAGTATTCAATGCTTATCTGGTTTAGTGGTCCGTTATTCATTAATTAATAATTAACTATTAATGCACACATCTGTTTAATTATTCTCGAAATCCTCATATCTAATCAGTTACGTATTCAAAACGTAAACAAAGCAATTTCTAAAGATGTAATGGATTTAGTTTTGATTTTCATCTGGCATTTTTATTTTTTGGTTTTGGTGTGAAAAAACCCACCCACACAAAGTTTGTAAAAGTATTTTGATACCACAACATATTTTTCTGTCTTTTGTAGCTTTTAGTAATTTTCACTCGGCATCACTCTGTGAAACTACATTTCACTTTCTTCAAGTCGTTTCTTCATCTATGAAGAGATTATCCAGCATCCAGAGCCTTATAAGAGGACTGATACTATATAACATTTCAACACTCTTTTCTTTCTTTGTGTTGTCACTTCTTCGTGTGTAAAGAATTATTTCCGGCAATCACGGCCAGGAGGACTGGTACTATATATTTCAGAATGCTTTTCTTTCTGTTGCTTCACGTCTTTTCCTCATCTGTGAGGAGATTGTCCTGCATTTACGGCCATATAAGAGGACTGCTACTATAAAATATTTCAGTACTCTTTTCTTTCTTTCCGTTGCTTCACGTCTTTTCCTCATCTGTGAGGAGATTGTCCTGCATTTACGGCCATATAAGAGGACTGGTGGTATATAATATTTCAGTACTCTTTTCTTTCTTTCTATTGTTTCATGACTTTCCTAATCTGTGAGCATATTGTCCAGCATTCACGGCCATATAAAAGGACTGCTACTATAAAATATTTCAGTACTCTTTTCTTTCTTTCCGTTGCTTCACGTCTTTTCCTCATCTGTGAGGAGATTGTCCTGCATTTACGGCCATATAAGAGGACTGGTGGTATATAATATTTCAGTACTCTTTTCTTTCTTTCTATTGTTTCATGACTTTCCTAATCTGTGAGCATATTGTCCAGCATTCACGGCCATATAAAAGGACTGCTACTATAAAATATTTCAGTACTCTTTTCTTTCTTTCCGTTGCTTCACGTCTTTTCCTCATCTGTGAGGAGATTGTCCTGCATTTACGGCCATATAAGAGGACTGGTGGTATATAATATTTCAGTACTCTTTTCTTTCTTTCTATTGTTTCATGTCTTTTCCTCATCTGTGAGCATATTGTCCAGCATTCACGGCCATATAAAAGGACTGCTACTATAAAATATTTCAGTACTCTTTTCTTTCTTTCCGTTGCTTCATGTCTTTTTCTAATCGGTGATGAGATTGTCAAGCATGTACGGCCATATAGGATGACTGGTACTATATAATATTTCGGAACTTTTTTCTTTCTTTCTATTGTTTCATGTCTTTTCCTCATCTGTGAGCATATTGTCCAGCATTCACGGCCATATAAAAGGACTGCTACTATAAAATATTTCAGTACTCTTTTCTTTCTTTCCGTTGCTTCATGTCTTTTTCTAATCGGTGATGAGATTGTCAAGCATGTACGGCCATATAGGATGACTGGTACTATATAATATTTCGGAACTTTTTTCTTTCTTTCTGTTTCTTCAAATCCCTTCCTCATCTGTGAGCATATTGTCCATTATTCATGGCCATACTGAAGGTGTGGTATTACATAACAGTGCTGTACTCTTCTTTTTTCTAGCGAAAATGCCCTGTTTCTTAATATTTTGCTTTTTTTTTTTTGCAAGACATTATTCGCTGTTTCAGTGGGTCTTCACT
This sequence comes from Ascarosepion bandense, assembly GCA_037127315.1. NCBI lineage: Eukaryota > Metazoa > Mollusca > Cephalopoda > Sepiida > Sepiidae > Ascarosepion > Ascarosepion bandense. The sequence continues at coordinate 2,434,681 of JBBBDQ010000587.1, forward strand.
TTTGTACTTTCCATCTTCTGTCAAACATTATCCAGATATAATTGTAGTTCTTAGTCTCAACCATGATGACATTTACTCAGAGGACTTATTTAGCCTTCAAAATTCAGTTTACGACGAAAAAACTTATTTGATATCGATACCAGGAAATAAAAATTTGACTTACATCTATTCATTTTTCTTTCAGTCTACAGTTTCACTTTAACTGGAAACAACTATTGCTTTTTAGTCTTTCATGTCAACGTCCAAAGAGTCTGAGCTCCAGGACCATGGGTTAGTTTTAAAGCTTTCATTACACCCGAGCAACACCGGGCTATACTGCTAGTAATGTATAAATAAGAATACAAAGTCTCGACAGATAAGGATGTATAAATTAGAATAGAAAGATAAGAAGAGATAGATAAGAATTGATAGATAAGAATGTATAAAAAAGAATGCAAAGATAAGAACAGATAAGAATAAACAGATAAGAAAATACATAAAAAGACGTAGATAAGGCAGATGAGAATAGGTATATAAGAAAAGACAGATAAGAAAAGACATAAGGTAAGAACAGATAAGAATAAACAGATAAGAAAATACATAAAAAGACGTAGATAAGGCAGATGAGAATAGATATATAAGAATAGACAGATAAGAAATGACATAAGATAAGAACAGATAAGAATAAACAGATAAGAAAATACATAAAAAGACGTAGATAAGGCAGATGAGAATAGATATATAAGAAAAGACAGATAAGAAATGGCATAAGATAAGAACAGATAAGAATAAACAGATAAGAAAATACATAAAAAGACGTAGATAAGGCAGATGAAAATAGATATATAAGAATAGACAGATAAGAAATGACATAAGATAAGAACAGATAAGAATAAACAGATAAGAAAATACATAAAAAGACGTAGATAAGGCAGATGAGAATAGATATATAAGAAAAGACAGATAAGAAATGACATAAGATAAGAACAGATAAGAATAAACAGATAAGAAAATACATAAAAAGACGTAGATAAGGCAGATGAAAATAGATATATAAGAATAGACAGATAAGAAATGGCATAAGATAAGAACAGATAAGAATAAACAGATAAGAAAATACATAAAAAGACGTAGATAAGGCAGATGAGAATAGATATATAAGAAAAGACAGATAAGAAATGACATAAGATAAGAACAGATAAGAATAAACAGATAAGAAAATACATAAAAAGACGTAGATAAGGCAGATGAAAATAGATATATAAGAAAAGACAGATAAGAAATGGCATAAGATAAGAACAGATAAGAATAAACAGATAAGAAAATACATAAAAAGACGTAGATAAGGCAGATGAGAATAGATATATAAGAAAAGACAGATAAGAAATGACATAAGATAAGAACAGATAAGAATAAACAGATAAGAAAATACATAAAAAGACGTAGATAAGGCAGATGAAAATAGATATATAAGAATAGACAGATAAGAAATGGCATAAGATAAGAACAGATAAGAATAAACAGATAAGAAAATACATAAAAAGACGTAGATAAGGCAGATGAGAATAGATATATAAGAAAAGACAGATAAGAAAAGACATAAGATAAGAATAGATAGATAAGTAAGCTAAGAAAAGAATCTATAGATTAGAATAGATATATAGTCAATATGCTTGTTCCTCTGTTGATTGTCTGAATGTCTGGAATGAAGAGTTATAGCAGTTGTGGGTTCAATCCTTGAAACGGCCTGTATGTTCTTGAAATTAGTGCAAACGGGTGATCAATAACTAAACAGTCAGTCATTTAAGTGCCATACGTGATACACGCTTGGGTGATCATATCGCGAGAGAGATATTACTGCCTGGGCAGAAGATTATCCCTCAGCAGGTTACCATTACTTTCTGCGGTATATTGGTTGCAAGCCAACGCTGTAGAATATAATCTGTCCTGTTATTTAACCCATAACTGGAGGGAAAAGACGGATTCATATATTTTTTGCACGCAAATGAATGCAAGGAATTCAACTGAAATTCGAACGCAGCTCCCCACTGCACCACCCACGCACATCCTACAATACACAATTAAACAGTATTAAATAAAAATAAGAAGTAGTTGAAATAAATAGTTAAGCTCAGAATACCCTGTAGGTTACCCAGATCGATATAAATCTGACGAAGTTCGGAGATCACAATGACCGAAACGTTGTGATAAGAACAACAAAGACGGAGATAACAGTGTGAATATACATAGGTTTGTTTCTTACGGCCTATCCGGTTATTTAAAGCCAGAAGACATTTTTATATTTAAGACATTTTTCGTTATAATAATGATTTTCTGATACAAGTCCTACTAATTAACCCATAGCAGGGAGAATTAAACGTATATAACGAACTCGACACGGCTCTCTAATTTCAGACCGTTATCTTTATTAGCACTTGATATTCTCAAGCAGTCACCCCTATAAGTACTGACCAGGCTCGATGTTGCTTAACTTCGAAGATCCTGCGCGAGTTAGTGTTTCAACGTGATCTGTAAGGTCAGATAGATAGATAGATAGATAGATAGATAGATAGATAGATAGATAGATAGATATAAACAGCCTGAGATAGATAGATAGATAGATAGATAGATAGATAGATAGATAGATATAAACAGCCTGAGAAATAGATAGATAGATAGATAGATAGATAGATAGATAGATAGATAGATAGATAGATAGATATAAACAGCCTGAGATAGATAGATAGATAGATAGATAGATAGATAGATAGATATAAACAGCCTGAGATAGATAGATAGATAGATAGATAGATAGATAGATAGATAGATAGATCCGTCAGTTAGTTTTCTTACGTGATACACACTTCAGTGATCATGTCTCGAAAGAAACATGACGGACTGAGCAGATTTTCCGGTAGTAAGTTGCCATTACTTTCTGCGATAGACTCGTTGCCAATCAAGGCTATAGAACCCAATCTGTCATGCTATTTATCCCATAGCTAGAGGGGAAATATACAGATTAATACCTTTCTTAAGGATATTTGCGCGTAAATGAATGCAACGAATTCATCTGTATTTCGAACTCGGTTCTCCTATCTCTCATCTTATCCGATAACCACTGCACCACCCACACACATAAATAAAGTGTCTGAGATAGATGGATAGATAACTAATGGCTGGCCACTCGTATTCGAGGATACCTGTCTACCTGGGCGTCTAGCTAATCCCCATTGCAGATACCTGCTCATACACACTTGTGTTTGTTCAACACCCACATAGCCGACCTGTGGTTTATACTGTAACTAAGCTGAGCGGACCTTAAACGCTCGGTCACGATGACTTGTGAATTCGAGCTAGCATAACCATCGACGGCTCCTCAAAGAGAGCCGTCAACCCAACTTCACTCACAGAGCTTTGGTCAACCTGTGGCAGGGTTTTCAGGCACTTTCCAAAATGCCACACGCTGGGATCGCTTCCGCCACACCGATAACATCAAAAAGTCACCTGCTTCACAAATCGACCAGGGAGTGAGATTCGATCCCGGATTTCATGGTCAGAAAACGTACGTTCTAACCACTCGGTCAGATAGATAGATAGATAGATAGATAGATAGATAGATAGATAGATAGATAGATAGATAGATAGATAGATAAGAACAGACTAGATAGATAGATAGATAGATAGATAGATAGATAGATAGATAGATAGATAGATAGATAGATAATGAACAGACTGAGATAGATAGATAGATAGATAGATAGATAGATAGATAGATAGATAGATAGATAGATAGATATGAACTATCTCGTATAGTGGGACATGAGTAATGCCTAATTTTCAATGTTGCAATGGTTGGATAACGTTTATTAAAATTCCTACTCAAATAAAAAAATATTAAAATGATATTCATGTTTAAAGACAGGAGACATTTCATGCATTTGTTACACAAAATCGTACACAGATCAATCAATGCCTCTTCCGCCATCAACTCTATTCTTAACATTCTGAGCTGCATTCAAAAATAAAATACGAAAGTAATACTTTTTAAAAAAGTTTAAAAAGTATATTTTAATCAATAGTAAATATTCTTTTGTTTGCTCATTACATTTCTAAGATTGGGAAAAAAGTAGACGGCAAATAACATCGATATTTCGGAATTATAAAATAGAAATTAATATATATGGTTGTACGCTGTGCATCCGGGTATATATTCCCTGCCAAATGGAATAACTCGAGTCTACGTTTTAAGTTGGATCAATTTCGTGTCGAGTCGAGGATGCCATTAAAGGTATAACAGTGCCATAAGCAATAATAGATGCCAGACGAAAGTATAATGTCGCCAAAAATACGTGAAATGAGTTTGAAAAATGACGAAACGGGGGAAAAACTGGTTGAATTATGTGGCGGATAAAAATATTTTTTATTTTCTTTATCATTAGTCGGCAGAAGCTTTTTTTTCTGATATTTTTTTAAGTCTTAGACTCACATTAATTGCAGCTTTATATTTGTCTACTTATATTTCCACACAGTATCCATCAATTTACCTATGCAAGTGTATTCGTATCTATCTATCTATCTATCTATCTATCTATCTATCTATCTATCTATCTATTCCAGTCTATTTGCATTTATCTATCTGGCTAGCTAGCTATTTCAGCCTTTTTATATCTATCTATCTATCTATCTATCTATCTATATATATATATATATATATATATATATATATATATTCCAGTCTATTTGCATCTATCTATCTGGTTAGCTAGCTATTTCATCCTTTTTATATCTATCTATCTATCTATCTATCTATCTATATATATATATATATATATATATAGTTCGGTCTTTTCATTATCTATCTATCTATCTATCTATCTATCTATCTATCTATCTATCTATCTATCTATTCCAGTCTATTTGCATTTATCTATCTGGCTAGCTAGCTATTTCATCCTTTTTATATCTATCTATCTATCTATCTATCTATATATATATATATATATATATATATATATATATATATATAGTTCGGTCTTTTCATTATCTATCTATCTATCAATCTATCTATCTATCTATCTATCTATTCCAGTCTATTTGCATTTATCTATCTGGCTAGCTAGCTATTTCAGCCTTTTTATATCTATCTATCTATCTATATATATATATATATATATATATATATATAGTTCGGTCTTTTCATTATCTATCTATCTATCTATCTATCTATCTATCTATTCCAGTCTATTTGCATTTATCTATCTGGCTAGCTAGCTATTTCAGCCTCCTTTTTATATCTATCTATCTATCTATCTATCTATCTATCTATCTATCTATCTATTGCAGTCTATTTGCATTTAACTAGCTAGCTATCTTTCCGAATCCTTGACACTGTCCTCAGATTGACACACAAACACTCATATATTCGACTTGAAGCTGCCGGCTTGAATGCCAATCAGTTCAGCATGCCTTTTTCTAATATTCTGGCGGACTGAATTGCGTCAATATTTTCTTTTTCTAACAAACGGTGCCCAACTGACCTTACTATACAGTGCAAATGACAAAATAAAAAGGAAAGCGCATGTGTAAAGTTAAAAATATAAGATGGCGATATTTACCTATCGCACCCAGAATGTATGTATGGATGTATTTATGTAAAAATATCTATCTTTATGCTTGTATAAGCATGCCTATCTACCTATCTGTCCTAGTCTGTACATATCTATATAAATATAGATAGATATATCTATCTATATATAGATATAGATAGATATAAATTGAGTTCCGAAAAGAAAAAAAGATCTATCTAAATCTGTATCTATCTATCTATCTATCTATCTATCTATCTATCTATCTATCTATCTCAGTCTGTACATATCTATCTATCTATCTATCTATCTATCTATCTATCTATCTGTCTGTCTGTCTGTCTGACTGTATATATATCTCACACCCTGATTGAGCACTCTGGAAGAATGGTAGACTTTGAAAAACAGTAGCTACTCTGGCATGTACGCATCGCTCATTCAGTAATGGATTAGAGCACTCTAGCTATTAGGCGGGTATAATGACAATATACACGCTAAAAAGTCTGCCTTCTACCGAGCGCCCATAGCCCAGAGGTAGAATCGCCGACTAATTCGGTTGGTTTTCAATCCTGGGTTAAAAGCAATCGGAGTCTAACCGTACTGATGAGCTGTGATACAGCGAAACAGATCTGTCTGCAGATGACTATATATATATATATATATATATATATATATATATAGAGAGAGAGAGAGAGAGAGATACATATCTATCTTTCTATCTGTCTATCTATCTATCTATGAATCTACATGTACAGCTGATGTGTATATTTATCTCTGTTTAAGCAACAGTCTCTGTGTATGTGTGCATATGTGTATAAATATAAAGACGTCACTAAGTCCGCGGTCTGTCCAGGAAACATCCATTAGCTTTGAATATCTTCGGAATCTATTGCACGGATCTAATGCAACTTGGCGTCTAATTAGTAGCAACTCTACTGAACACGAATAAACAGACACTCTCCCATAGGATTATTCGGTTGAAAGTGATATTTGATTGAATGAGACTGGGTATAGTGTCGTTGTCATCACTGTGATGCGTCTACCCATTCTTGGCGTCTAGTACATGGTTTTGGCACAAATCACATCGCTCGCATCTGTCCAGTTCTTTGTGTGTACACATTTGACTCCTGTAAATGGAGATTTCACACCCAGGACGAAATGGAGTACGTCATGTCGAGGCAGCTGGTGGCAATACCCTGTTTACTTAACAAAAGTGAAACATGTAAATCCATAACCTCATGTTATTCAAAATATATAACACATAAATTAATCTTAATCCCCCAAAACTTAAATACTAATTTGCACACACACATATATATATATATATATATATAGTTAGTTAGTTAGTTAGTTTTGGGTCATAATTAAGTTAGATCTGTATTCAGTTGTATTAACAAATGCTTAATATATTTATATTGTAGAGCTTTTGACAATGTTTTTTTTTCCTTTGAAAATTAGTTATTTCCGCAACCTAGGTTTCAACCTATCGGTATCTTAATTATTATAAATCGTCTAAAGATATCGAAAAGTTTAAACCTAGGTTTCGGAAATAACTCATTTTTATATATATATATATATAGTCTTCCGCTGACAGATCTGTTTCGCTGTATCACAGCTCATCAGTACGGTTAGACATCCGATTGCTTTTTAGCCAGGATCAAAATCCGACTGATTTGGCGTCAGTCGGCGATTCTGCCTCTGAGCTATGGGCGCTTTTAGCGTGTTATGTACAATGTACACACGCCAGTGGCTGAGAGTGTTCTAATTCATTACTGAATGAACAATGCGTAGAGTAGCCACTGTTCTTTCAAAGCTTACCATTCTTCCAGAGTACTCAATCAGGGTGTGAGATATCTTGAGAAGGACCTCCAATCTGTGGTGGACTGGGGTAAGAAATGGCTAGTACATTTTAATGCTTTCAAAACGAAGCTGCTATCTAATAACCATCATAGACAATCGCACCTACCTCTATTAGCATGAATCAGGCTAGCCTCCCTGAGAGCAAAACACTGCGCCTCCTTGGCTTAACACTCGCAGTGGACCTCAAGTGGAATGAAAATATCGAAACTATAGCTAAATCCGCTGCTAAGAATGTCGGTTCACTGTGCAGGACCAGGAAGTTTTTCCTGTCTGAATCCATCCTGCACATATATAAATCTACCATCCGTCCGTGTATTGAATACTGCTGTCACATCTAGTCGGGTGCCCCTGCTATTCACCTCAGGGTTCTTGACAAAATCCAACGGTGAATATGTAATGTGATCGATACCGACTTGTCAGCTCGGCAGCAGTCACTCTCTCACAGGCGTGATGTGGATTCCCTGTGCTTCTTCTACAAATACTTTCACAGTTTCCAAATTAACCCAAAATACAGTAACCCAAAATAGATTGAATTTAATAAATAAATTGGTTCGTTTCTCGGGATCAGTTTATTATTCAGTTAAAGCGTAGAATTAGAGAGCGTGCTGTTGTAATGAACATCGGCTCGGAATTTAGAAATTGGAGAGCCGAGTTCGACATCCAGTCGGGTTAGTGTCATTCACTTACACACAAATACACTTGGAAAAATGTTTTAATCCATCTATTCTCTCTCCAGCTACCTGTTGAATAGCAAGAAGACAAATTGGGTACTATAGCCTTGGTTGACAACCAGTATACAACAGAAAGAAATAGCAACATGCTCCGGAAAAATCTATCTAGTCAGTCATGGTTTAAAAGAGACATGATCACGCAAGCGTTTATTCTTCTTTTTCTATGTGCCATGTCCTTTCAAGACGTAGGCGATCATGGCTTTCCACGTTTCCCTAATCCTGGTGGCTCTTAGCACGCTTTCTTCTGTAACACCACGCAACCCCCGTTCTGTCATCCGCCTGCTCAGCCTCTTCATATATGTTATCCTCTGCTCTATCTATCTGTTTTTCCCTCTATCTGACCTGTTAGTATCAGGTTCTCAAAGCACTCATTCCTCATTGCATGTCCCAGGAACTTTAGTTGTTTCTTCCTGAGGCTCAATATTAATTTCCTTTTCGTTTTCATCCTTTCCAAAACCTCATCATTGCTCTCATGCTCGGTTCATGATATCCGCAGCATCCTTCTGTAGAATCACATTTCAGCTGCTTGAAGTTTTTCTTTTATCTTTGATGATATTGTCCAGCATTCACTGCCATAAGGAAGAACTGACATCACATAGCAATCTAGTACTTTCTTCTTTGTTTCTAGTGAAATCTAGTGAAAGTTTTCTGTCTCTTAATACTTAACTCAGCTTCCGAAACGCGTCCTTCGCCATGCCAATTCGCCTTCGGATCTCTGTGTTGCACTTTCCGTCTTCTGTTAGAACACTTCCCAGGTATTTTTGTACCTGCTTGATTTTAGTCTCCCCCAGATGTATTTGGCATTTGGGGTTGCTCTTTTTGCCGATGACCGTGCATTCGGTTTTTTGCTGTTTATTTGTAGTCTTTTTTTTTATGTCACTCTCTTCAGCTACCTTCTGTAGGAGGTCTTGTAGTTTATTTTCCGTGTCTGTAATCAGCACTGTATCATCTGCGTACTGTATGACAAATCCTGACATAACATCTCCGGTCCCCAGAATAGTCTCGCTGTACAAGTTGAATAGATCCTGTGAAAAGACACATCCTTGTTTGACGCCCCTTTCTATCTTTGTATATCTGCTGAATTCCTTACCTGTCCGTATGCAGGCAGTTTGCTGCCAGTAGAGATTCTTGATTACTCTTATGGTAATTAAGTGACTGTCTGATAATTTTACTATGGATAGAATTATTGCTTACTTGCTCTATGGTTGTCTTATTGGTAAAATCAGGTGGTATCCATTAAGGAAACATTTAACACTACTTAGCGGAACAGATAACTTTAATGCCAGCTGAACTTTATAAAAAATATTAATATTTGACATTTTTTATTTGTTCGTTTAACAGCTTATCAACTCCTTTTGGATCGTTTAATGCCAAAATTTAATTTTCTTCGGAGCTTTGAGGTAATAAAAATCTAATATATGTTAATGTGCTTTCGCAATTGAAGACATGGTAAGTCTGAGGGTGAGGCCGTGTGCAAGGACGAATAACGTCGCCATCACTAGTGATCACTCTAAACGATTTCGCAATCACCATCGCACTCATCCAACTTCAAATCCTCTGCACTGTCCTCGGATTAACACTCAAACACTCTGAAATATTCGTATTGCTGCCTTTGGCGCGAATGCCAAGCAATACAGAATGCCGTTCCTAAATTTCTGAATAAGTGAATTGCGTCATGGGGATTTTTTTTCTACAGAGAAAGCCCAACTGACCCAGCTATTCTGTGCAGTCGATAAAATAAAAACAGACAAACATGCGCGAAATTAAAAATAAAAATGACGACAATTTACTCAACGCATCTTGTAGTCGGTATGCCCTTTACATTTTTTAAATATTTTATTACATGTGTATTTATTTACAATCATATTGATTCAAAACTGTTTATGTGTTTGTGTTTAACACTTTACTTGTATTTTTGGGCGCAACTTAATCTTTTAATTGATCAAAATGTCCTCCTACAACATGGCAATTTTCTTCGAACTTTACCAGAACACTAGGACACATTTCTCTCATTTACTTAAAAATTTAGCACAATTTAATCTCTTAAGTGCTCAAAAAGTCCTTCTTCAACATGGCAAATTTACTTGAACCTCTCTAGAACACTAGGCCACATTTCTCTAATAAACCTCGTTCTTTACTACTTCTTCCCTCCCACGCCCACCCCCCCCCAAAAAATAGAAATCCATTGGTGTTAGGTCAGGTAAATGTGGTGGCAATTTGATGCTGTCCCTTCTTCTGAGCCAACGATTTAGAAAGGTTTGGTTAAGGTAGACCCTTTCTGCCAAATCCTAATAGGAAGGTGCTCTATCTTGCTGAAAAATAGTTCGGCGAAGGTAGCTTTAGTTCTGAACTGTTATCTAAAAATTTCTGGGGTCTGGGCGTTCGCGAGTCGTAGGGGCTCTGTTTCACGAACCCGAAGACACTATGAAAGTGAGAGAGCGCGTGGAAGGACACCGGACCTGGCGAGTCGCGTCAAAAGCGGTTTCCGCTTAGCTGCACCTGATCCTGCTGGCGTTTTCAGGGTTCTTCCCGTCGTACTTCCTCCTTTTTGTATTCCGTCTGTCCTGATCCAGTCTCCGATTTTCCCGTCGCAGGAAGATGACGTGGCTCTGGCGCCTTTGTGGCGGAGAAAAAAATCTAACGGGGTGTGGAGTGCCGTTGACGGCGGGGTGCAGCCTCAAACTTTCCTTCCACCGCCCGTTGGTGAGATCCAGCGGCCTGAACTAGTCACGATTTAGGTCGTCGAGTTTAAGCGCTGCATCACCTTCGGGTCGGTAAGCCTTTCGAGTACAACTCGCCCTTCTATGAATTTGCATGTCCGAATGAATACGACCTCTGCTATACTTGATCAGATTTTGTTCGGGATACAGCGGGTTAGTTTGATTGGTGCCGGCTTAACCGATTCCAGGTGAATGCTAAAAGTACACGTAGGAAAAGTTCAGCATTTATTGTGCGAATGGTTAAATTTACGGTCATATTTAGTGTTACAAGGAGTTTTATTGGGCTCTGTCTCAACTGCATCTCACACATAATGAATAGCTTGCAGTTTGGGAAGTTAGGTGACCAGATGTGGTTGCATAAATTGTCTGACAGCCATAATTGGGGTCTTCTATATGTGTGGCATGGTGCAGCCACCCTCATGGCCCAGAGCATCACTACCCCCTCTTTAATATAAGCCTTCGTGTTGAGTTTGAGTCCGGAGCCCAAACACATATTTCTGTTAAAATAATTATTCAGAAAAATAGTCTTCTCATGTTCACGAACTGTTATCGCTCTTTCTCGTAATGATGGGAGTTTCCTTCCTAATCTTTTGTTTAAGTTAGTGCAGAAAGTCAATTTATCTTTATTTCTTCTTCTAGTTACATATGCTATCAATTTTAGTGGTTGATGCTGTTGAAATTCTTCAAGTGGTGTAGTTTTGTTATTTGGTAAAGTTCCTTGTTTGTGATTTTGTAGAACCATTCTAAAAGACACGACCATAGACAGTCCTCTTCATGACGTTAGTTCGCATGAAACCATTTTAATCATTATTCTAAGCGGTCGCCCATAGCTGATAGATTAGGCATTTCTGAAGGATTTGGGCGCCATGCTTGATATCTACATGCGGCTGTTTAAGTACAGGACTCGAGTTCGTAAGTTAATATTTTGCATCTGTGGGATCTTGTATTGTTGAATAGAACTACCCGAGCACAGCCTATTCTGTTCAATTTCCTTATCTCGTACAGTAAATTTGTTATGAGCCCAAAATACAGATTACAAATCGGGGGTAATAAAAACACGTACAAAAATTTAAATATAAGGGTGGAAAATTTTATCGAGTTTTCACGTCATACTAGTGGAATTTTTTTTTTTTTTGTAAATCCGTGAATATTTTTTCTCATGTCAAACCTCGAAAAAAATTATATACAATTCACTATTTTTTACCCATAATATTGAATGGATTTAAACTCTCCAACTTTTTAACAAGAAAAATCTCAAGTTCATGTTAAAAATTACCAAAAACATTTTATTTAAGATGGAAGTAACTGAAGTAATTATTATGACACGTCTCTAGTTTGTTTTTAGAAGTATTGTAGAGGAAGTCGGTCGAGTTCGAATTACAGTTGAATTCATTGCATTCACTTACGCGCAAATACCCTTGGGAAAGGTATTAATCCATTTATTCCTTCCAGTTATGGGTTAAATAACAGGACAGATTGGGTTCTATAGCCTTGGTCGGCAACAAGTCTACCGCAGAAAGCAATGGCAACCTACTGCGGGATAATATTCTGCCCAGTCAGTCATGTATCTTTCGAGACATGATCGCCCAAATGTGTTTCACGTATGGCACTTAACTGACTGACTGTAGAGGAAGACGGAAAGTGCGACATTGAGATTTGAAGAGGCATTGAGATGGCCAAAGATGCATTTCAAAACCTAAGCAGAGTATTACTATTATTATTAAGAGCTAAAAGGAACGGAATGGTGTAGAGGGCTATGATCGCCTACGTCCTGAAGGGATACGGCACATAGAAGAAGAAGAAGAAGAAGAAGACTGACCTTGAGTAAATGGATGGTAAAACAGTGTTTAGGAGAAATAATCTAGAGACAAAACTTATTAAGAACTACAAGAAACAGGAAGGTGTGGAGGGCCATGATCGCCTACGTTATGAAGAGACACAGCAA
>JBBBDQ010000587.1:2452500-2480000 GCA_037127315.1 Ascarosepion bandense
ATAGATAGATAGATAGATAGATAGATAGATAGATAGATATGAACAGAGTGAAATAGATAGATAGATAGATAGATAGATAGATAGATAGATAGATAGATATTACGAGACTGAGATAGATAGATAGATAGATAGATAGATAGATAGATAGATAGATAGATAGATATTACGAGACTGGGATAGATAGATAGATAGATAGATAGATAGATAGATAGATAGATGTGAACAGAGTGAAATAGATAGATAGATGTGAACAGAGTGAAATAGATAGATAGATAGATAGATAGATAGATAGATAGATAGATAGATAGATAGATATGAACAGAGTGAAATAGATAGATAGATAGATAGATAGATAGATAGATAGATAGATAGATAGATAGATAGATAGATAGATATTTTGAGACTGAGATAGATAGATAGATAGATATTACGAGACTGAGATAGATAGATAGATAGATATTACGAGACTGAGATAGATAGATAGATAGATATTACGAGACTGAGATAGATAGATAGATAGATATTACGAGACTGGGATAGATAGATAGATAGATAGATAGATAGATAGATAGATAGATAGATAGATAGATAGATGTGAACAGAGTGAGATAGATAGATAGATAGATAGATAGATAGATAGATAGATAGATAGATGTGAACAGAGTGATAGATAGATAGATGTGAACAGAGTGAAATAGATAGATAGATAGATAGATAGATAGATAGATAGATAGATGTGAACAGAGTGAAATAGATAGATAGATAGATAGATGTAGACAGAGTGAAATAGATAGATAGATAGATAGATAGATAGATAGATAGATAGATAGATATGAACAGAGTGAAATAGATAGATAGATAGATAGATAGATAGATAGATAGATAGAGAGAGAGAGAGAGAGAGATGGAGATAAAAGAAAGTGAGAATGCTAGATCCATTTGTATGTATTCGCCAATATACGTATAAAGACCAGTCGGGATAAATATGTATGCATCCACAAATTACCGTCGGCATTTACAATGTCTGACGTCATGATAAATTTGCGTTTGTTACAAATTTCTTTTTAAAAATATCTCAGCATTTTTCGGCTTTTAAAGTTACAGACACATCAAGGAAAAAAATCATTTGCGCATGCGTGCAAATGTATACTCTGTCTTCTTTTTTATCCTTTATTTACTTTCTGTATCTCTCTTCCCTTCCTCTTTTTATTTTTTCTCATATTTCGCTATTTACGTCCCTTTCTCCAGTCTTTTTAACCAACAATCCTACCTTCCGGTTCGATGTCTCATTTATTAAAAATTACCGACTCTGCTAGAGTTCCATACCCAATTAATTCTATCCAAGAACTATACAAAACTTTGTTTCAATCGTTTGAAAGATTTCTAATCTGAAGATATATAAATTAGCCTTAAGTTATTTTCGTAGCTTTACTTTGAAAATAAAACGTCGCATTCTTTCTAACAAAATGAACGTCTTTTTATATCACCAACGCTTAACATTTAATAGCAAAGGACAATTTATTCCCAGTCTTACGTTAGTCTGCCACAAGGCCGCGCAAACTATGATAAAGTGAACTCAATGCATCTTAAAGTAACTTATAAACTTATGACCATATAGAAGCAATAAAATGTAGTTAATGGACTGTTAGCACGTTTATTTAAGTCTATAAATCGTGTAATTCATTTTTTTTCTTTTTTGGTATATCTCTTATTCATTCTGAAGCATCCCTTTCTTTCCAACATCGACATAGTTTAAAAGCGACTATGTGGCCATTTGTGTGAGGAATTATTTCCCCTCTCCTACAACACCTTACGCACAGAGAAAACGCCACAAGCGTCTCGTTACTTTATCGCTATTTTCAAGTCAAATGTTCAGAGAAACAACATTTCTTAGTTCCACTAAGAAATGTTGTTTCACTTCAGACCCTTATGGCTAAGACCCGACATACCTTATAAACAGAATTAAACGATATCCATTCCCTCCTCCCTATTCCATCGATAAGAAGAAAGTTCCATTCGGGCAGCTTCTTTCCGAGAACTGATGCGTTATGAAACAGACTCCCGAGATGATGCTTCCCCGTTCGCCATAATCTTAACCTCTTCAGTTCTAGGACGACCGTTAGCTATACTACAAATCCTCATTATCTTCACTTACACCTCTTCCCATTACGTCCGTAAAACAGCCACATTCAGTAACCCTCTAATTTGAATGCCTCTTAGGCCTTGGGTGAACTATAGCGTTAAAAATGTTCTTTCTTTTTATAAAGGCAATAGATCTGCTAAGTGTTTAGTGGGTGTGAGAGAATTTGAGCAAAAAGAAAACATTATTAAGAAGATAGAAAATGACGTTTGACAATGCATTTAAATTTTTGAAGAGCAATGTTGACTGGAAAGTAAAAAGCCGAAAGACAGTTCTACAAGCGAGAGTAGAAATTGTTAGAATAAAACTTAGGGTTATATCTGGACATTTTAACCGTAAGATGATGAGACCTTGTCGTCAATCTAGTACTGCGCTTCAACTCATAAAATGTACCAACCAAAGAAGAAAGCAACATTTTCTTTTGTAAATGCAAAAACATGATACAAAGCCAGAAGGGGAGTTAGGGAAGACTAGACTTCAATCTGATTATCTTAAACCCCAACATGTCACAGTATTCCTTACACAAAAGCAACATGTTCTTAGTTACCATTCTGACTACAGCCACCATAATACCACAAAGTCTCTATGAAATTCTAACTAGTTCTCATATGTACAATTTGTATGGCGGCGGGCGGAGGGATAACAATAGCAATTTTCAAAAATCAAACCCCAATAAATATTTAAAATGATTACAAAAAAAAAGCTCATTAGAACAATTAGTATGAAAGAATTTAAATGTTCATAGAAGCTGCGTTAGGCGTTGAGAACATGACTCAAACCTAGATGCCAAGTCAGGAACATTAAAAATCCAGGTTCTTCTTTGGATCGTTTCAGCTCGTAGTCATCTCTATCTTCGCAAATGTATAAGCGTTCGGCAACGTTTCACGAGACTATTACGGCTGAATAGTGAGTTCGATCCCATGTAAAATTCGTAATAAATACTTACCGTTCCAACAGTTCTTTGTGACGTTCGCCTCTGATAAAACCAAACAAACAACAATCAACGGGGGATAATGCTTAGTGAATCTAGGTTTGCTTAAGTGTAATCATTAAGTGGCAGGTTCGATCCATACTGAGTGTCCAAAATAAAACTCGACTTTAAATAATCTATTCATATATAATTATTTATATATAAAATTCATTATCCATATATATATACAAAATATATTATTATTTATATATAAAATTCATTATCCATATCTTTATATTATATATTATATGTAAAATATATTATTGTTTATATAAAATATATCTATATATAGATATATGTGTGTGTGTGTACCTGTGTCTGTGTGAAATGTGAATGTATATAAATATAAATATGAACATATATATATATATATATATATATATATATATATATATATATATATCATGGACTCTCCTATCGATTTCGATGTATGAGGGTCTAACCTCAGTAAGACATCCACACAGAGATTTGTTTATAGTGGTGAAGGCATTGTGTAGTACCATCCACACTTTTTGGAACTGCTGATTACAAACAATCGGTGCAGAAATCCGCCCCAGATCGCATGAACAGCAGACCTCAATTATTTAACCCATAATTGGAGGGAACGGACGGATTAATAACTTTCCCAAGGGTACTAGTGCGCAAGTGAATGCAGTGCGCTCGACTGAAATTGGAACAAGGCTCACCGATTTCCCCCTCCAAGGCACCACAACTCACATCCGTGAACGCTAACAGCACCTGGTATTCCCAAGTGGTCACCCACCTAAGTATTGACCAGGCTCAACGTTGCTTATATATATATATATATATATATATATGCAATTTGTTATATATATTATATTAATGTTTTCTTTTTGGTCAAATTCTCCCACAATGTGAAATGTGAATGTATATAAATATAAATATAAATATATATATATATATATATATATATATATATATATATATATATGCAATTTGTTATATATATTATATTATTTATATATTATATATGCGCGGTACTTATTTGAAAGCGCTCAATATCAGTGATACAGCTAACATATTCAGTTGGATTGGTGTGAGTTTGTGCCCCTGGGTTTCACGCGTAAAACCCAGGGTCACAAACCCACACTAATCCAACTATATATATATATATATATATAAAGATGAAGAGAACCAACAGTTTTAGAGTCCAGAGTTCTCTAGCATTTACTTTTTAAAAGTAGTGCTCAATATATATATATATATATATATATATATATATATATATATATATTCAGAAATTTTAATACAGTTATGTTATCACTACAAAAGTAGCTATTTTGTTTCGACACTTCTTGTGTCATGTCAAGTGGTGTGGTTTATTTATTTCTTATTTGAAATAAACCACATCACTTGACAAGACACAAGAATTGTCGAAACAAAATAGCTACTTTTTGTAGTGATATTTTAACATATCCATGTTATAATTTCTGAATAAATATTACTAGTTCTACTCAGGGCCGTGCTTAGGGCCACCGGAGACCCCGCAATTGCGGGAGGCCGTAAGTTACCTAAGGGCCGCAAGGCCTCGAGAAGCCGCATGCTCTTTTTGGCACTGCAGAGCTATTGTAATGAAAAAAAAAATTATTAGGATTAACTTGAAAATTATTATCATATTTGTATGTTGAAATATATATATATATATAATTCCAAGTGAAGAGGACTCAAGGTTTTTTTTTTTATATTTTGAGTGCTCTGGCATTTATTTTATTATAAACAGTGCTCAATATAATGAGTATTATAGAGCTTGATAGAAGCCTTCCGGGCCCCAAAGAGGCCGCAAAGCATTTGTCATTTTTTTTTTAAATGAACTTGAGAAAGAAATAAATTATAGATATCTGTTTCAACATACAAGAACATAACTGGTATATTCAAACTTTCACGATGTCTTAAAACGTTTAAGAAAATTTATCGACAGCGTAGTTTATAAACTATCGAATATGAATACTATGACCGCAAAAACTCGATCAAAACACAATTAACTCCTATTCTGCGTAAAAAAAAATAAAAATTGAGATAAAACAAAAACTGATAACAGATTGGATCGAGCGACCGGCGACAGACTTTAAATGTAGACATCTTCAAAGGGACAATGTTGTCTCACTCGGCTTTTTATTTCATTCCTCCAACAGCGACCCCCTCCCATCGCTTATTCCTGCCAGTTAGTCTATGTAGTTTGCTGGAATCTTTCAAAATGAAATGGATGAAATTATGACGTCATAATTATTACGTCATAATTTCACCCATTACACTTCCGTTTACTTTTTCACTCTGAACTATTTTGACATTCTTTGAGGAAATCGAATTTTTTGTTAGGTGTTTTTTTTTATTTTAGATTTTCTTTTGTTTTTCTGATTTCTCAATATTTATTTGTATTATGGTTTTAAATATTTAGGCTGACTGGGGTCTGCATGTGTAATTTTACTTAATTTTTCATTAACGGCCTTCGTTCGGCCCGTGACCCGTCATTATAAGATGACCCGTCTTCAGTTTTACATTTTTTTCTAGTCGAGTCAACTTCTTTCAGACTAAAAAACTGAAAAGAAAATTTATCTTCAACGTAATCGTAAGTGGATTTTTCTTTTCTTAACTCTATTTTAAAGAAATTTAAAATGTGTTTTAAAAACAAATGAAAGACTAAATACTGGAAGTAGACGTCCTTTTTGCCAATACGAAGCTTTTTTCTTTTTATTGAACTGTTTATTTGAATCTTCAATAAAAATCTTTTAGTCACATATACATTGCTGTTTGAAACCCTATTTGCAACTTTACGTCCCGTTCCTGCATACACTTTTTTGACACACATTATTATTGTTTTTTTTCACCTGGAGATTGGAATAATTATCAATTATACACTCGGTCTGTAACACTAGTGACGGTACACTTTTGTCAAACACTTTGTTACCTGTGATATCAGTAACATTTATTTAACAGCGTTAATTAAGGACCATATGCTCGTTTCCATTTCCGGTAGTGGGTTATTTTGTTTTGCTTGATTGTATTTTAATAATTATTGAATACTGAGTCTAATCTGAAATAAAACGTGCTCACAAATTCAACGGGGCCCAGAAAAGGAAGTTGAAATTCCAGAGAGTAGCAAATGCTGTTGCAAAGACTCACAGGATATCTGAATTTTTCTCTTCCACCAGCTCGCAGTTAAATGTAGATGATAATCCTGGCGTTAACACACAATCCGTTTCTGATTCTGAGCATGAAAGTTTCAGTACCAGATGAGCAATGACCAACCTAGTCAACGTTCGAGCAGACTGATCCAAGGTATGTTCTGCCTTGTCGGATCTCTGATGATCCGGCTGATTGAAAAGAATTAAGTGAAACACAGCGTATTGATTTGGTTTCGAAGGGTCCAGTTCAGCTGACGGACTATAATTTTCCATTAAACCAGGAAAACCCACCACGGAAACTTTTTGAAAAGAACTATTATTTGACACTGAAAAATAATGAAACTGTTCGTTGTTCAGTAATGAAAGCAAAAGTCGTGGGGGCTCTGAATACACATGAACAATCAACTCATCATAACAAGTGTATGATGGTGTGGCATGATAAACGGTCAGGCAACCCTGTTGACTTACAATCAAATAAACTGATTCAGGATGAGCAGACATACTGGAGGGCAGTTTTATTTCGTTTGATTAATATCATTCAGTTTTTGGCTGAGAGAAATTTGGCCTTCAGTGGCACAAATGAAAAGCTTGGTGACACCAGAAATTGAAATTTTCTTGGAGAAGTGGAGCTAATAGCCAAATTTGACTCTGTCTTGTCTGAACATGTCAGACGCACTAAGAGCCATGAACTGAATGATCATTATCTCAGCAACCGCATTCAGAACGAACTTCTCGACCTTCTTGCTAAGTCAATACGGGACAAAATCATTTCCAAAATATTATAGCAATACTAGATTGCACACCTGATATCAGTCACAAAGACCAACTAAGTATTGTTCTTCGGGAGTTGAATTTAGAAAAGGATTTGGAGCAGAAGTTTTTGAACACTTCATTGAGTTTCTTGATGTGTGTGATACAACCGGAAAAGGCCTTTTTGACAGCATGATCAACTTCCTGTCCAAGTATGGCATTGCCATAGAAGACTGTCACGGCCAGGGGTACGATAGCGGATCCAACATGCGAGAAAAAAATCATGGCGTTCAGGTGCGTTTCTTGGAAGTAAATAAAAAAGCTGCATACATGCCATGCGCCAGTCATTGACTTAATCTGTTAATTTCTGATGCTGCAAGGTCGTCTGTTACTTCCATTTCTTTCTTTGGCTATCTGCAACGTATGTACAATTTATTTGCCGCGTCAACAAAGCGATGGGCTATTCTAAAGAAGCACGTGACCCACCTTACAGTTAAAAGCCTTCCTGACACAACATGGGAAGCAAAGGTAGAAGCTGTAAAATTATTTCGTTTTCAGACAACAGAAATTTTGGAAGCGATCGAAGAATTGGAATGAGTGTCTGTAGATAGTCAAGATAGATTTATCAGCACGGAATGTCGAGCTTTAGCCACTGAAATCGGAAGCTGGCGTACCTTGTTTGTTTGATTACCTGGTATGACTTTCTGTTTCAAATAAACATTATAAGTAAAGCGCAACAGAGTCTTTTAATATGCATCAATGACCAAATTTCTCACATCGAGGCTGGCATGTCATTTGTTTCACAAGACAGGCAGGGAGGACTTGCAGTAGTCGAAGTTAAAGCAAGAGAATTAGCTGATGAACTTGGAATGGATCGTGCTTACCCAGAACCAAGGAGAAGAAGGAAAACATGTCTCTTCAGATACGATTCGGCAGATGAGTCAGATCATCAGACAGGTGGAGAAGCGTTTCGCCGAGAATTTTTCTATCCACTCATGGATACAATTTCACAAAGTCTTCAGGAACGGTTTGAAAACGTGAATGATTTTAAATCAAAGTATGGGTTTTTGTGTGGTGCAAGTAACATGACATCTGCAATAACCTCAGACATGTTGCCGTCCTGATGTGCTACTTTGGCAAAGAAAGGTATTGGAGACGGCGATATTGACTGTGAGAAACTTAAAAGAGAAATTATCGATTTCGTCAACCTCATGGACACTAAGAAGTGTATTTACATTTTCCGCTATTGAATGTATAAATTATATAATGAACCACACACTTGTCGATTTGCATCCCAACCTTGTGTTGCACTCAGAATTGTAACCATATTGCCAGTTACAGTGGCATCTTGTGAGCGCAGTTTCTCTAAATTGAAACTAATTAAAAACTTCCTTCGGAACTCAATGTCTCAGGAAAATCTGGCTGGCTTATCTCTTATAAGCCTTGAAAATGAACTAAGCCGAGAAATTGACACGGAGAAAGCCAGAAAAGTGAAATTTTAAGGATGGCAGGAACACAAATTTTCTTCAATTCCATTTTCAATTTTGGTAAAACCTGTTTACTGCTTATTTTTTTCGACTCTGACAAAAACTTTCTTCTGACTGCATTTGTTGCTTCAGCATGCACAAACTTTGTCTGACTGAAAACCTTTTTTAATGCCATTTGGAAGGAATTTTCATCGAAAAGCTGTTTTAATGCCATTTGGAAGGAATTTTCATCGAAAAGCTGTTTTAATACCATTTGGAAGGAATTTTCATAGAAAAGCTGTTTTAATACCATTTGGAAGGAATTTTCATCGAAAAGCTGTTTTAATACCATTTGGAAGGAATTTTCATAGAAAAGCTGTTTTAATACTATTTGGAAGGAATTTTCATCGAAAAGCTGTTTTAATACCATTTGGAAGGAATTTTCATCGAAAAGCTGTTTTTTACATCACGGACTTTTTTAAGTACAAATTAACATAAAAATACTTTTATCTGCTTCTTTATTTACTATCCAAGAGAATACAAATTAACATGTCCCTATAAAAACCTGTTTAGTGTTTGTCTTTTCATTATTTCACATCTAACTGAGTTCCATGTTTACCATTAATAAAGGGCGAAATTATCTTTATTTGAATCGACAAATATGTTTTGAATAGGTTTCATTTTTTTTCTTTCTTTTTCTGCTTTCCCATCGCTGATACATTAGATCGTAGCGTTTGTTTTTGTTTCTTATTGTTAATGGATTTGTTAAATAATCACATTTCATTTCAACGAACCTGTTGTAGAAGTTTGCTGTGCGTTAATTATCTTTGATGTAAAATATTTTAACCAGATAATCAGGGATTTATTTCCGCTGTAAAAGTATGAGATAAATTTTATTTAAATAAAAAAAACTTCACGCATTCTCTTTATAAGTTATCAAGTTTGTATTTATCGCATCTTAGTGGGGGTGTAGGGGGCCTTTTAGCACTTAATGACTTTCTCCTACATCGTGACATTTCAAAATGATTTGGTTACATTTAATGTTGTTTTGATTTAATTTGTTTTTTTCTTTCCCCCCTATACGAACACTTTCTGACACCCCCTCCATTTTTAAAATAAACTCCTGAAGTCGAATTTTGGACAGTATATCAAATTTCTGCAGCAAAATAGTTTGGAAATTTAGGTTTAAATTGTTTGAAAATTCTTTGGAAAAACTTGTAGAAGATTGAGAGACAAAATGCACTGAAATGGCTATAAAAATAGCTAGATAATACCAAAAAGTAGCTAAAAGTTGTGAAACCGTTAGCTTCAAAACCCCAATTCTGCGATTTCTTCTGTTTTTTCGTTATCACCGAATATCTGCGTTCCGAGAGTATGTTATTTTGTTTAAAGTACCATTTATTGTGGGTTTAGTATGTAAGGGGCGGAAGTTGAATTTTGTGGGTAGGGGGCGCAAGGTGCATTCTGCGGTGGAGGTGGCGCGATGTTCCTAAGTACGGCACTTTGTATGGAGCACTTTTTTAAGAATAGTGTTTCTTTGGATAAGGAGTATTATTCTATCCATATGTACCCTATACTCTTTTATATATATATATATATATATATATATATATATATGACTCCTCTACAGAGATGTTTCATCTAAAAATAAGTGTGTGTGTGTGTGTGTGTGTCTGTGTTTTTAGATGAAACATCTCTGTAGAGGAGTCATATATATATATATATATATATATATATATATATATATATATATATATACATGCAGATCCACAAAACAGTGATTCGCTCGTTCATTTGTCCACGAAGAACACATTCTAGAGGTTGTTAGGGACGATCCAGCAAGTATCAGCACAATTCCTTCAAGTGGCCTTAGAATGACGTACATTTCTTCGTAACGCATGAAGGATACTTTCCGAGTGTCTATTATTGAGTTAACGGAGAATATTCCGTTTAGCAATGGAAGATATTCATATCATGAGTAGGCAGATATGATTGTTACATACGGCCGCATGAATGGTGATCGACGCGGAGTTGCACGGCTATGTCAGATTGTGTTTCCAGACCGAAGGCAGCCGAGTCATCCAACATCTGCTGCTGGTTATCGTCGCATTGCTGAGACAGGATCCATGGCACCACAAACTATGAACTGAGATCTGCTCGTACGCCTGACTAGAAAGAACATATGTTTACGCATTTGAACTGTACATAAATTTATCTGCATTTACACATATTAATGAAAATTTTTAACTCTTTCACGCAATCAAAAATAAGAAATGTATTCCTGGGAATGTCAGCTGAATCTCGAACCAATTTTAACAATAATCAGGATCTCGGAGTTTCTGAAACTTTCTGGCTTAATCTTGAAGGCAGCACGATAAATTTTGAATATGTCAGCATCAAATCTGGAATTTTTCAAGGTGATTCAATATCTGTTTGTTTTTTTTTGTTTGTTTTTTTTGTCATTCTATCCAAAAAAAAAAATATATAGGCGATAAGCCCGCTAAGACGCAACGGTTTAAATTATGAAGATATCAACATCAAATATGAAAACTTTGATTTCTGTGATATAAGAACACCATCCGTACATCCACGCATACAAAACCTGGTATTTCTAAGAGGCCATCCATCTGGGTACTGACAAGGCTAAAAGTTGGTTGGTGATCGTACGAGAAACAGGGTTTAAACGAGAGCGTTCTTCCATTAAAAGAGCTTCATCAAACTGAAATTATGGTTTTAAAGATGGGATTATAATTCTGTGTAGAGGTAGGGGAGATGTAAAAACGTGTATGTCTCTTATAATTATAGGAGTAAGGGACATGTAAAAATACGAGTATCGCTTAGAATTACAGGCGTATGGAAGATGTAAAAACGCGAGTTCCACTTATAATTGTAGGTGTAAGAGAGGCGTAAAAATGCGACTGTTGCTTATGATTATAGGGGAAGAAATTATGTAAAATTTCGAATGTCTTATAATTTTAAAGGTAGAAGAGAGGTAAAACACGATTGTCGTTCATAATTATAGAGGTAAGAGATCTATAAAACAATAGTGTCGCTTATAAAAATAGGAGTAGGCGAGATGTAAAACACGAGTGTCGCTTATAATTATAGGAGTAGGAGATATGTAAAATATGAATATCGTTTATAATTATAGGAGTAGGCGAGATGTAAAAAACGAGTGTCGCTTATAATTATAGGAGTAGGATATATGTAAAATATGAGTATCGTTTATAATTATAGGAGTAGGAGATAACACGAGTGTCGCTTATAATAATAGGAGTAGGCGAGGTGTAAAACACTAGTGTCGCTTATAATTATAGGAGTAGGCGAGATGTAAAACACTAGTGTCGCTTATAATTATAGGAGTAGGAGATATGTAAAACATGAGTGTCGCTTATAATTATAGGAGTAGGCGAGATGTAAAACATGAGTGTCGCTTATAATTATAGGAGTAGGAGATATGTAAAATATGAGTATCGTTTATAATTATATACCAAGAACCGCTGACGGTGTGGACAATCTGAAATTTAAATTATTATTTTTTTTAAGATTTGACTGACTAACCTATGCTTTAGTTTTTGTTTTTATTTCTTTTGGCTTAAGTTTATTATAATAAAAAAAATATCTTCCAAGGTGACATTTTGTGAGAAGTTGGATGCAATTTTACCGTGGACGATTTCAAAGCACTTTTTAAATATTTTCAAAGTTGTAAAAATGCCTTCTTTTTTTTTTATTAACCCTCTAGGGCCATTCGTATCATATTTGTTACAGTATTTCCCTATAAGGAAACATTTGGTATTTCCCTATAAGGAAACATTTGGTATTCATTGACTGAGCAGTCAGTACTGCTTTCATTTGAAATTTATAAAATATTTCTCTTAAAAAATTTTTCAGGAAAATATTTCTTTCAAGGCTTGTTTTCATACTGTATCAAATATGATACGAATGGCCCTAGAGGGTTAAAGTAGCATTTTAAAATCAAAATTATGATATACAATTTTGAACTGTTATTCATTATATCACATGTATATTCATACTTGCAGCACTTGGTATTCTCAAGTAGTCACCATCTAGGTACTAATCAGGCTCGACGTTGTTTAACTTCGTACAGGAACTTCTATTTCAACGTGATGTGGCCGTAAACACGACATCGTCACCTCACCGTTCTCTTAGGTGTTATTGTTATATCTGTTAGTAATAATAACATCCATGACAGCTTTGCTATAATATTTTTAACATTAAAAGTAGTGCCATGACTTCGAATTCTCTTATGATCAAAGAATACTCTAGACTGCAGAAGAAAGTCGATCGATACACAAAAATGGTGAGACTGTATACGTAACTTCCCACATGACAATTTTCTCCAAATTATATTAACATATCTTTACTGGTAATTTCTTGATATCTCCTAAAACAACTCTGTGACCTGACACACTGACTTTAATTCCAATTTTAAAGTCTGGGCTGCTTCCTAACTTGTCGACCGGCTTGACGTCTGTATATTCACCTACCACCTAGTGAGTTGGCACGACTAATTAAAACTAATTAAGAGCAAAAGACAAGCTTAGATTTTACCCAGTTTCTGCGTATGTAGGGGCTGGGTAAATTTTTACCAGCTGGCCAATTGTACGAGCTCGGGTTCCCCACATTAAAAACCAACCTTGTGTCATAGTTCACCCAGTGGAGAGCAGGGTAAATAAATTATACTTACCTGGCACCTGCCGGGTAGAGATCATTATCTCTCAGTTCCGTCTCTCTCTTCTGGCAGAGTTCGGATCAGTTTTATCTCTGTCCGAGGACAGACACGCAGCTAAGAAAAATATAATATTTAGAGGAGCCCAGTTCAGAGGAACAGATACCTGTGGCTGCACCACCTCATTGCACTAGAGAAGTGGATCGGAGGTAGTCATCGAAGCCAGCGCAACCGACGGTTGCGGAGGCCGGACAATTTTTATCCCTAGCCTGATGGTACGCGCTCGAGTCCCAACAATAAATAACTGATCTTATGTCACAACTTGCCCCAGTAGCGGGGTAAATAAATTTACCTGGCATATACCGGGTTCGGTTTATTATACCTCGGCTGAGTATCTGTCTGCAGGCAGAGTGCAACTTAATTGTGGATCTGTCCACGGATAGAGACGCAGCTGAGAAAAATGGATACTGTAAAGTGCGCGGTTCCAGGAATCAGCTGCCCAAGGCTTAACACACTATTGCACTCAAGAGGATGATCAGGAGTCATACCGACGATTGCCGAGGTTGGGCAGTTTTTTATCTTGGCACTGGTGTACCCGCTCGGGTTTTCCCCGCGTGGAATTCGACCTTGTGTTGCATCTCATCTCAGTGATCCTTACGAAGGTAAATATCCTTATCTGGGATAGAAGTTAACTATTAGCTAATGAGGGTTTACTCAGGTGTGGTTAACTTTCTGTAAGTGGAGCTATGATTCTTTCTCATTTAAGATAGGAGAAGCTACTCAGCTCCGGGGATTCCAACCCTGTGGCAACACAATCCTCATTGCACTGAAGAGGTTGGATCGGTAAAATACCAATGCCAGCGTGACAGTTTTAAGTACAGTATTAACGTCATTTGTATGTGAATGGTTTAAGTGCGCATATAGGTGGTAGGATTTCTTCTTTAAGTATATAGGTGGTAGGATTTCTTGGTAAAATATAGTGGAGGCTTTACAAATAAAAAGAGAAAAGCTACACTTAATATCAATTATGAACACTGCAACAATGGGTTACCGTGTTCGGAAAATGACATGCACATAACTCTACATACATAAACGTTACTATATTCAGTTACATGTAAAACAAAATTCCCTCTTAATAATGGCTAAAAGTATAGCTGAAAGCGCCCGGAAAAGCAATATATATATATATATATATATATATATATATATATATAATGTGTAGGAGTTTGTCACTTAACTGAGCTGAGTAGTTTCAACCATGTTGACTTCAAAGTTTCGTGAAGGTATTGTTGTGATGTCTTCACTCTTCAGGGTGTTTTGTTTTCATATATATATATATATATATATATATATATTTATATATATAATAGAAGGAGAACAGAGCAAAACTGTATTTTGTTTTAGTTTTTTGCTTTGATAAAGTCCGTCAGTTGACGCGTTTCGTCTACGGACCGACTTTATCAAAGCAAAACGAAATGAATTTATATAAAATAAAGTATCTACACAAAAAATGTTGTTAGTAGAAAATTATAAAACGCTCATAAATATTCATTAGGCCAACTGAAAAATATTAGATACTGAATTGCATCATTTGCATAGTCGAAATGACGTAATTTAATACCTAATTTACTGTGTAGAAGTGAGTTACCTGAAAAGTATTCCGTTTAACAATGACAGATTATTCATATCGTGAGCAGGTAGATATGATTTTTTATATACAGCCAGGTGAATGGTAATGGATGCGAAGTTGTATCAGATTGCGTTTCCAGACCGAAGGCAGCCGGGTTATCCAACCTCTGCTGCTGTTAAACGTCGCGTTGCTGGGACATGATCCGTGACACGACTAACTATGGGTTGATGATGACTGAGATCTGCTTGTACGCCTGCCCACGAAGAACAAATTTTACAGACTGTCAATGATGACCCAGGTATCAGCACATGTAAAGAAAGAAAGAAAATATTACAGAGAAGTGTGGTAGCTAGTTAACTGGAAAAATAGGAGACTTAAAAAACACTAAATTTCGATAAAATGAAGATACACTGATGACCAGACGAAGGTAAATACAGAGAGATATTTTCGTCTGTCGGAGAGACAGAACAAAGAATCTGATTTTGATCAGGGCTAAGATTAAGTGATAGCAAACCCTACCGACCTCACGGAAAGAAATAGATGATATTTTTATAACGATCGAGTTCCAGAGAGGAAAATAGGTCTCTTGCCACGAATTAAAATTAAAAGTTTTAAAAATAAGGATTAAAATTAAAAGCAGACATGTTTCCAAAAGAAAATAGGAAAAAAATAGCATTTTTGTCTACCGAAACGCGATAGTCAGTTAAGTGCCATACGTGATACACACTTGGGCGATCATGTCTCGAAAGAGACATGACTGACTGGGCAGAAGGTTATTCCGCAGTAGGTTGCCATTGCTTTCTGCGGTAGACTGGTTGCCGACCAAGGCTATAGAACCCAATCTGTCCTGCTATTTAACCCATAACTGGAAGGAAGAGACGGATTAATACCTTTCCCAAGGGTATTTGTGTGTAAGTGAATACAATGGATTTAGCTGGAATTCGAACTCGGCTCCCCGGTTTCTCCCGAGCCAATATCCACTGTACCACAATGCACATCCTGAAACGCGATAACACGTCCCAAATCAAAAGATTATTCTTTTTTTGTCATTTGTTAATTGAAGAGGATTTTTTCGCTTGTTGGTTGAAGAGGATAAAGAAAAAGGAGAGAGAAGAAGAAAAAGAACAGGAAAAAAATTATAAATTGCAGGTACGAAAACGACCACACACAAAAGTACGATAACAAAGAATTTTGAGCGATGATTAAAATTTGGCCGTTTAGGCTAGACCAGGCCTAGTCCCTGGGCAACGGGTTTAATCAGGTGACCAAAGAGGAAAAGGCCCTGGTGTAATTTCAGGGAAGGCGAAGAACGTTCCACGCCCGTCTGGCAGTGATGATGAGAAGTACTCACACAAAGTAGGAAGGAGACAGGTTTGATCAAATAAAAAAGGCTCAGGTAGATTTTCAAGGAGGGAGAAGGGGTTCCCCTATATTTGGAAATTTGCAGAGAGAGTCCTGATTGGTTGTTTAGGGATCGTTGGCATTCCCAGAGCACATTATGCTCCATCTTAGTCCTTGCGCAAGGGTTCATAAAAAGAACAGAACACCGAGTAGAGAGAGAGGGGGGCTCTGTGGAGACAAGACCGAACGGAGTGACGAGAACTACCGATGCGACTAATCTGATGTGATTCACCGCCCTGAAGAAAAACCTCTGACTTAAAGCCTTATTCCAGAAGTCTTGTTCAAAACCATTACAACAAATATTGCTAATCGGGTGGGTCGATAGTTATTGAATGGAGAATATAGGCCTGCGGAACCCATTGATAACTTTACTATCAACTTAGTATCCACGAATTATATATATATATATTTTACTTTTATTTAATTTTTTTTTTTTTTTCGTGTAACTTTACTCAGACCGGACCAGACCAAGTCATCGATTCCAGTCGGCCATTCGGATCAAGTCAGTCTTGCGATCAGTTAACAACGTGGAACCGAGACAAAACTTGGGCCAAAGTGATCAACTGCCCGATAAGCTCTGGGGACGGAGCATGGATACAGAGGGGCCCGGAGTTGGTGTCATAGAAGGACAAGTACATAATTCTAAGAAAAAAATGTAAGAGAAAAATAAGTTTGAATAAATAAAAAAATTGAAAGAAAGAAACATTACAGAGAAAGAGAAGTATATAATTCTAAGAAAGAAAAAGAAAAACAAAGAAAATAGAAAGCCTTACAGAAAAGGACAAGTATATTAATTTTAAGAAGGAAGGAAAAAAGAAAGAATATATGAAAGAACGAAAAAGGAAAACATTACAGTGAATGACAATTACATAATTCTAAGAAAGAAAAAGAAAAACAAAGAAAATAGAAAGCCTTACAGAAAAGGACAAGTATATTAATTTTAAGAAGGAAGGAAAAAAGAAAGAATATATGAAAGAACGAAAAAGGAAAACATTACAGTGAATGACAATTACATAATTCTAAGAAAGAAAAAGAAAAACAAAGAAAATAGAAAGCCTTACAGAAAAGGACAAGTATATTAATTTTAAGAAGGAAGGAAAAAAGAAAGAATATATGAAAGAACGAAAAAGGAAAACATTACAGTGAATGACAATTACATAATTCTAAGAAAGAAAAAGAAAAACAAAGAAAATAGAAAGCCTTACAGAAAAGGACAAGTATATTAATTTTAAGAAGGAAGGAAAAAAGAAAGAATATATGAAAGAACGAAAAAGGAAAACATTACAGTGAATGACAATTACATAATTCTAAGAAAGTAAAAGAAAAACAAAGAAAATAGAAAGCCTTACAGAAAAGGACAAGTATATTAATTTTAAGAAGGAAGGAAAAAAGAAAGAATATATGAAAGAACGAAAAAGGAAAACATTACAGTGAATGACAATTACATAATTCTAAGAAAGAAAAAGAAAAACAAAGAAAATAGAAAGCATTACAGAAAAGGACAAGTATATTAATTTTAAGAAGGAAGGAAAAAAGAAAGAATATATGAAAGAACGAAAAAGGAAAACATTACAGTGAATGACATTTACATAATTCTAAGAAAGAAATAAGCAAAAAAGAAAGAAACTAAAGAAAGAAAGACAGAAAGAAAGAAAGAAAGAAACCATTACAAGAGCTAGAAGTAAGGAGGAAAGAAAGAAAAACGAATGAATGAAAGAAATACAAAGAGCAAATGAATAATCTTAAGAAAGAACAAATGAAAGAAAGAAAAGAAAGAAACGAATAAAAGAAAGAAGCGATTACAGAAAATGACAAGAAAGAAAGAAAGAAAGAAAAAAAGAAATATGAGAGAAAGGGAAAGAAAGACATTACAGTTTATTACAGGTAAACAATTCTAAGAAAGAAAAAATAAATAAAAGAAAAAAGAAACTAAAGAAAGAAAGAAAGAAAACATTACAAAGAAGGACAAGTAGATAATCCTAAAAAAGAAAGAAAAAAATATAATATAAACGGACAAATACATAATTCTAAGAAAGAAAGAACGAACGAACGAATTAAATAAGAAAGAAAAAAGAAGGAAAGAAAAAGAAAGAATGAACGAATAAAAGAAACAAACCATTACAGAGAACAAGCACATAATGATAAGAAAGAAAGAAAGAAAGAAAGTGGTGGAGATATTAAGAAAGAAAGAAAGAAAGAAAGAAAGAAAGAAAGAAAGAAAGAAAGAAAACATTACAGACAAAGAGAAGTACATAATTCTAAGAACGAAAAAACAAAAAACAAAAAAAAGTTGAAGGAATTCCAAAAAAGGACAAGTATATTAATTTTTTAAGAAAAACAGAAAGTAAGAAAATAAGAAAGAAAAAAGAATTCTGAGAAGAAAAAGTGCATAATTCTAAGAAAGAAAGAATGAAAGAAAGACAGAAAGAAAGTTTTTTTTTTTCAAAGAAGGACTTGTACATAATTCTAAAAACGAAAACAAGGAAAGAAGGATAAATTTACAGAGAATGACAACTGCGCAATTTTGTAAAGATCATTTGTAAACGTTTATACCGAATAAACGACAATATACGGTCTCCGCCTCTAAAACTTTTAATGATCAGAAACTTGCAGTCAGTTAAATGCCATACGTGTTACACGTTTGGTGATCATGTTCCGAAAGAGACATAACTGACTGGGTAGAACATTTTCCAACATGGGTTGCTATTATTTTCTACGATAGACCAGTTGCCAATCAAAACCATAAAACCCAGTCTGTCTTTCTATTTTAACCCATAGCTGGAGGGAGAAGCAGCAGATTAATACCTTTTCCCAAGGGTCAGTCAGTTAAGTGCCATATGTGAAACACGCTTGGCGATCATGTCTCGAAAGAGATATGACTGACTGAGCAGAAGATTATCCCACAGTAGGTTTTCATTGCTTTCTGCGGTAGACTGGTTGCCAGCCAAGGCTATAGAACCCAAGTTGTCCTGTTATTTAATCCATAACTAGAAGGAAGAGACGGATTAATACCTTTCCCAAGGGTATTTGCGCGTAAATGAATGCAATGAATTCAATTAGAATTCGAACTCGACTCTCCGACTTCCCTTTCCGAGCCGATATCCACTTCACCACAACGCACTTCCTAGAGTTTGGCAACTGATTTCTTTTCCGATTTTTCAATAACTTCCCAGTTGTGTCTACAATTGGCTGATTTCATTCAATGGTTCGATGAATAAACTAGTTGCATTTCATCACCACCGATCAGAAACTAAACGATAAAATTGAAATCCTCTCGAGGAGGCATCGTGTCTAATATTGGGCCTCAAACTTACTCCCGACCTCAAGTAGAAATATTATATGTGATCAATCGCTGAAGACGAAGGTACATTGATCGGTTCCCTGTCCAGCTCCTAGTTCAGGGTATGACGATAAACTGCATCCGGCATCAAGGCCTCTGATTGGGAGGTGTGAGGAGCATGGAACCACCTCTTAATTGCTGTTGTTCCCAGGTCTATCCTGACTCGGAGTGGTAGCACCTGTTAGGGTCCCAGATATGGGCAAATGGTTAACCCCCAAACTGGGGTCAAAACACTATGAAAATATAAAAATAAACTTTCATAGAGATATATACATAAAAAAAGACTTTTAAAAAATATATACATTTTTGAAGAAAAAATTATTATTGTAACACATTTTTGAAGAAAAAAGAATTCTCATCAAAACATTTTAATACAAAACTAGAAGACATTTTCAATTTTTTAAAATAAAAAAGAATAAAAACAAGAAAAATTCATTAAAATCTAACTAAATCAACCTTTTCACAATAACCGAACATTAAAAAAAATACCTTACCCCCACCCACACACACACTTTTTTGGCATTTGGTTGATACGCCATTAAACAAAGAGGTTGATATGCCATAAAACAAAGGGGTTGATACGCCATTAAACAAAGAGGTTGATATGCCATAAAACAAAGGGGTTGATATGCCATTAAACAAAGAGGTTGATATGCCATAAAACAAAGGGGTTGATACGCCATTAAACAAAGAGGTTGATATGCCATAAAACAAAGGGGTTGATATGCCATTAAACAAAGAGGTTGATATGCCATAAAACAAAGGGGTTGATATGCCATTAAACAAAGAGGTTGATATGCCATAAAACAAAGGGGTTGATACGCCATTAAACAAAGAGGTTGATATGCCATAAAACAAAGGGGTTGATATGCCATTAAACAAAGAGGTTGATATGCCATAAAACAAAGGGGTTGATACGCCATTAAACAAAGAGGTTGATATGCCATAAAACAAAGGGGTTGATATGCCATTAAACAAAGAGGTTGATATGCCATAAAAAAAAGGGGTTGATATGCCATTAAACAAAGGGGTTGATATGCCATAAAACAAAGGGGTTGATACGCCATTAAACAAAGAGGTTGATATGCCATAAAACAAAGGGTTTGATATGCCATTAAACAAAGAGGTTGATATGCCATTAAACAAAACTCAAACTCATACTCAAAACCCTGTCCATCTCCAGTAATTATCTGACTTCTTATGCTATCCGAAATGGAGTATTGTTATTATATTTGGGACGGCGTTGTGCGGACGTCGCTTTCCCGTTTAGTGAGATTTCAAAACGTCTCCGAGTCCTTCTTGGAGAAGAATTATTTTCCACTCTCTAACCTCTCTCACACAGACGGGAAGTGGCGAGCTTCTGACTGCACTGTTACTACTTGAATGGAAAGTGCACGAACAAAATGCATTTCTTTGTTCCGCCAGTTCTAAGCTTCATGCCTAGGACCTGAGATACTACTTACATAATAGCAAACTACAGCATTCTCTCCAGAAGTAAGTTCCACTTGAATTGCTTCTTTCCACGAGCCACGACTCAGTGAGAACAAGCTTCCAAAAGGATGTCTACCGATCACTGCAATCTTTATTTGTTATCTTACACTCTTAACCAATTTAAATGTAACATAACCCTCTATTTCAAATGGCTTCTGGGCCTTCTACAGAGTGAATCTTACTTTAAAAGAAAGATAAAAAAACTTTCTGAAAAAACAAAATTTTAGATAAAATAAGATAAACTTTATTGCGTCTGTTATGTATCTATGTCAGCCAGCCAGTTAAGTGCCATACGTGAAACACGCTTGGGCGATCATGTCTCGAAAGAGACATGACTGACTGGGCAGAAGATTATCCCGCAGTAGGTTGCCATTGCTTTCTGCAGTAGACTGGTTGCCAGACAAGGCTATAGAACCCAATCTGTCCTGTTATTTGACTCATAGCTAGAATAAGAAGAGATGTATTGTATTATTACGTAGTAATTAATGAGGGACCGGAAAACCGATCCCCCACTTTATGACCAGTAGAAACCTTAATCATGATTCCAACTATTATATTCAGTCAGTCAGTAAAGTGCCTTACGTGATACACGCTTGGGCGATCATGTCTTGAAAGAAACATGACTGACTGGACAAGATTATTCCGCAGTAGGTTACCATTGCTTTCTGTGGTAGACTGGTTGCCAGCCAAGCCTATAGAAGCAAATCGGTTCTATTATTTAACCCATAACTGGAGGGAAGAGACGGATTAATACATTTCCCAATGGTATTTGTGCGGAAGTAACTGCAAGGAATTCAACTGGAATTCGAACACTGCTCCCCGATTTCTCATTCCGAGCCGATATCCACTGCACCACAACGCATATACTTTATGTAAGTGTATCAAATATATGTGCGTTGTGGTACAGTGGATATCGGCTCGGAACGAGAAGCCGGGGAGCCGAGTTCGAATTCCAGTTGAATCCATTGCATTCACTTACGCGCAAATACCCTTGGGAAAGGTATTAATCCGTCTCTTCCTTCCAGTTATTGGTTAAATAGCAGGATAGATTGGGTTCTATAGTCTTGGTCGGCAACCAGTCTACCGCAGAAAGCAATGGCAACCTACTGCGGGATAATCTTCTGCCCAGTTAGTCATGTCATTTTCGAGACATGATCGCCCAAGCGTGTGTCACGTATGGCATTTAACTGACTGATCAAATATATGTGCGTGTGTGTGGACCTTTTGACGTGGTGTAATGGTTAGTAATTTTGTCTCGCTAGATAAATTATGACTTCGTGAGTTCGATCCTCACCGTGTGCGCCATACTTTTGGCGCATCTAAACGACACTTAGAAAATTCTGACATGCGTATGTTTAATATATGTATGTATTTCATGTATATGTGTGTGCGTGTAATGTATGAATGTTTGTCATGTATAGATACGTGTGCGTTATGTATCTATGCGTGTCATATATATGTGCATGGGTGTTATGTACGCCACTCCTCAAAGATGAAGAGGAAACTTGAAGCAACAGAAATGTGGTTCTACAGAAGGATAATGAGGATAAATAGGACACTTATATTAAACAACATTAAGAGTACTAAACTGTTACGTGATATCTGTCCTACTGAATGGCAGTAAATACTGGACAATCTCCTTAAAGATGAAGAAGAGACTTGAAGCAATAGAAGGATGATGAGGATACCATGGACCGAACATGTGAGCAGAGTAGAAGTTTTAGAGAAAATGGAAACAAATAGGACACTTATATTAAAAAACATATTAAGAGTACTAAACTGTTACGTGATATCTGTCCTACTGAATGGCAGTAAATACTGGACAATCTCCTTAAAGATGAAGAAGAGACTTGAAGCAACAGAAGGATGATGAGGATACCATGGACCGAACATGTGAGGAACGACGAAGTTTTAGAGAAAATGGAAACAAATAGGACACTTATATTAAACAACATATTTTTTTTAATCATATCACCCCAAGCAAGGCCACTGATGCGCAGGGGGCTACGTAAGGGTAAAAAGAATGGAAAAGAGAAAGCCGGAAACCACATCCTAAACAGGGAACAAGGGATGAGCCTCTTCACCTGTTCAATAGACGTGGGTGGAGTGTGAATAGGGCGATAGTTTAGTCTATCAACTCCAATTGAAAAAAAATAAAGAGAGAAAAGAGTGAAAAGATTGGAAAAGAGAAAACCCGAAACCACATCCTAAACAGGAAACAAGGGATGAGCCTCTTCACCTGTTCAATAGATGTGGGTGGAGTGTGAACCTGGCGATAGTTTGGTCTATCTACTCCAATTAAGAGTACTAAACTGTTAAGTGATATCTGTCCTACTAAATGGCAATGGATACTGGACAATCTCCTCAAAGATGAAGAAGAGACTTGAAGCAACAGAAATGTTGTTATACAGAAGGATGATGAGGATACCATGGACCGAACTTTTGTGCAACGACGAAGTTTTAGAGAAAATGGAAACGAAAATGGCACTTATACTTAACACCATATTAAGAGTACTAAACTTTTACGCAATATCTAACTTCCTATATGGCAATCTCCTCAAAACTGAAGAAGAGACTTGAAGCAGTAGAAATATGGTTCTACAGAAGGATACAACAAAATGAACGTGTGAACAACGACAAAGTTTTAGAAAAAAATGGGTAAAAAAAGGAAACAAATATTTAGCATCAGGAAGAAATAATTAAGCTTTCTTGGGGCTTATAATGAGAAAGATGAGCTCGGAAAATCTGATGCCCATAGTGCAGGTAGAGCTCAAGAGAGACATAGGAAAACAACACATATTCAATGAATTTGTGTAAATGGATAGCAGAACAGGTTTTATGAGAAATGACTGAAATATATCGTTTATTAATAGTTACAAGGAATAGGAAGTTGTGGAGAGCCATTATCGTCAACATCCTGGGGAAATACGATACATAAAGAAGTGTGTCATGTATAAGTGCGCGTGTGTTATGTACTTATGCGTGTCGTGTATATGTACGTTTGTGCTATTTATGTATGTGTATCATGTGTGTGTGTTATGTATGTACACTGTGCGTGCGTCATGTATACATTTTAAATTTATTTTCTATTTAACACATTTTGTAATTTGTCAAAATACTCTCTCAACAATCACTAAGTATCGTCTCGAAATTTCCAACAATCGACTCGTGGTCACCTAATCTTGTGACCTGAGATCGTATGAAAAAGAAAATTCGCTCGACTAATGAGTCGTTCGACAATTGCGTCGTCTCTTTGTTTTGTGAGGATTATTGACAACCTTTCACTTTCAACAACTAAAAACTTACTTGACACGACGATCACTTCAAAATCAATACCTCCAATTTTCTTATGCTGGTTTCAGATGTCCGAGACAGATGTTGCCGGAATGACAGTAGAGGTGAAATATTCCCGACAATTATTCATAATTACTTTCAATTTTTACAGATGGCAGCCGAGTGACAGTTTGGTTAAATAGTGTCTGACATGAAAATATGTATAAAGTAGAGGTGTGTAGATGGATTCTTTCCTGTGACAGTCTAGCAAGGCTGACATGAAGATATTCATGAAAAAGAGATGTGTGAATCAATTTATCAATGGACAAAATAGTGGTTGATAGGAAAATAAGTATGTAGCATAGCTGTGTGAATGGATTCCTACATGCGACAATCTGGCAAAATAGTATTTGTCAGGAAAATAAGTATGAAGCATTAGTTTGTGAATGGATTCCTTTATGTGACAGTCTGGCATAACAGTGTCTGGTATGAAAACATGAATGAGCCAGAGATGCATGAATGGATTCCTCCATGCGACAATCTGGCAAAATAGTATATGTCAGGAAAATAAGTATGAAGCATTAGTTTGTGAATGGATTCCTTTATGGAGACAGTCTGGCATAACAGTGTCTGGTATGAAAGCATGAATGAGCCAGAGATGCATGAATGGATTCCTCCATGCGACAATCTGGCAAAATAGTATTTGTCAGGAAAATAAGTATGAAGCATTAGTTTGTGAATGGATTCCTTTATGTGACAGTCTGGCATAACAGTGTCTGGTATGAAAACATGAGACAGAGATGCATGAATGGATTCCTCCATGCGACAATCTGGCAAAATAGTATATTTTCAGGAAAATAAGTATAAGGCATTAGTTTGTGACTGGATTCCTTTATGTAACAGTCTGGCATAAAAGTG
Organism: Ascarosepion bandense; assembly: GCA_037127315.1. Taxonomy (NCBI): domain Eukaryota; kingdom Metazoa; phylum Mollusca; class Cephalopoda; order Sepiida; family Sepiidae; genus Ascarosepion; species Ascarosepion bandense. Next base: position 2,477,713 of record JBBBDQ010000587.1, read on the forward strand.
TCTGGTATGAAAACATGAATGAAACAGAGATGCATGAATGGATTCCTCCATGCGACAATCTGGCAAAATAGTATATGTCAGGAAAATAAGTATGAAGCATTAGTTTGTGAATGGATTTCTTTTTGTTACATGAGACAGAGATGCATGAATGGATTCCTCCATGCGACAATCTGACAAAATTGTGTCTGAAACTAAATTACGTATGAAGCAGAGGTATGTAAATGGATTGCACCCTGTCGGAATTATATATAACAGACAGATACGTATGAGGCAGAGGTGTGTGGATCCCTCCATGCGGAAGTTCGGTAAAATACTAACTGGTATAAACTATAAATGAAGATGTGCTTGAATGGAATCTTACATGGGACCATCTGACAAAAGAATGTTTGACATGAAGTCTACATAATGTAGAAGTGTGTGAAAAGATTCTTCCATGCGAAACATTTGCATCCATTGACGTTGGTGAAACCAATCAGAGGATGTAAACACAGCAAACCAGTGAGTAATGCGTTTCAACGATGTGTGAAAAGCCACTTATACGGAGGCGCAATTTAGACTCCTATTCATTTCTTATGCAAATGTATAGATCGTGGTTATGACTGTGAAAAATGAATATTTTTTTTATTGAAAATTTACTTAACTAAATTTCTTTCATGTATTTGGTATAGTTAATATTCAAATCAATAGTAAGCAATTATTTCACATAAGTGGCGTAAAATAAACTGTTTTCATTTCAACCATATCACGTGGTAGAATCAAGTGTCAATCCATATGAATTATTATCACGAGAGGATATTTTGCAAGAAGGTCGGTGCTTACTGGAGCACAGCAATCCTCATAGGGACGCTATAACTACGCTGCATTGTTGTTTGGCACAACGATGGGTCATTAGAAACAACCTACATTGCAGCAAGTACGTCGGGTCACTTGGGTTAAATGCTTATCAAAATGCTACAGATAGTTATCGCTGATATTGCAAATCAGGTAAACATCGTCGAAATATCAGAGATGATTCATTATTTGCTGACAAAAACAACTGATCTGTTATGTCCGTTTCTAGAGTTGTAACATGGCATAGAATGACACACTTTTTTTTAAAAGACAGCATGTTTTTAAAGAGACAGAACCTACAAGGCAGCAGGATAATTTGAATTCTGAGTTTTTTCTCCTATATTACGCATAGCTGTGGGGAGATGCATTCATACCTTCGCCATAGATATTAGAACATAAGTGAATGTAATGAACTCGACTTGTATACATTGGCCTTATTAATTTTGTCGTTCAGGGCATTGCAGTTTATTTTACGCCATTTAAGTGAAATATTGCTCAAAATCCGTTGACTCGGCAACTCGAAATCTCTTCAGAATCATTCCAAAGAACAATCTTGACTGCATATTTACAAATATTAAAGAAAAGGAAGTCGTTTCGAAGGGAAAAAAACAATGTTTGGTAACAAAAAGTCTTCACAATACAGCATTAATATCCTCAGTATCTTACCAAATATCTTGACCATAGTGAAATTCTTGTACGCAGGGAATTAAAGTGAGAGAGAGAGAGAAAAAACGAGGCGCAGGAGATGTCGAAAAAAAGTATAAGAGATGGATGGAAATCAAGGAGATAAAAGATGACAATTGACGTTGCATTTAATTTTTGGAATTTGTAGCGAATAATGAAGTAAATGGAAGCGATTTTTACAAACGCAAAGTGTGAGAAAAGAAACTGTTAAGGAAGAAGAGGAGGTTACATTTAACTATTTTGACGGTAAAAGGGTGGGTCCTAGTTGCCAATTTATGTGGTCGGGGAACTAAGGCTAAAAAAGCTCATCATAGCAGTTGCCATGAAAATATTTGTAGAAAAGACAGAGGGAAACCACATCACGTCGGTGAGAAAGTGACTGAAGGTGGGCTGCCAAGTCAGGATCGATTATATTGCAGATCCTCTATTGAATTTTGTCGAAAATCTCGAGATGAATAGCAGGAGCATCCGACTAAATATGGCAGCAGTATTCAATGCACGGACAACTGGTAGATTTCTAAATGTTCAAATTGGATTCTGGAAACTGATCGAACATTGATTCATTGATCGAACATTCAAGATTGCTGTCATTTGAAATTTATAAAACATTTTTTTCAACAATTCTTTCCGGAAAATAGACTTCTCAAATCCATTATTATCATTCTTTCTAATACAGATGGACGTTTCCTTACTAACCTTTTGTTTAAGATCGTATGAAATACCAAAATCATTATTATATTATTATTTTTTCCTTAATTACATATGCTATTTAT
>JBBBDQ010000587.1:2482500-2502500 GCA_037127315.1 Ascarosepion bandense
TTCTCTTTCTTTCTCCTCTATATTTGACCTCATCTTTCTTAATCTTTATACTCAACCAGTAGTTTAGCCCGGTTTCACTCGGGTAGTTTAAAGAATAATAAAAATAAAAAGCATATGATGAATTTACATAGCAAATACTTACACAACGCCCACCCTCGTCACTTTTATAGACATAGATAACAATGTAGAATGTCTCTATTGGCTTAGGGTGGGAGGGGGAGTGACAACATGTATACATATAGATAATATAAAGGGGGGAGGTGATCGATTCTAATTCTCTAATTCTTATGCTGTTTATTTATTCTCTTTTTATTCATTTTAATTCTTCTTCTTCTTCTTCTTCTTCTTCTTCTTCTTCTTCTTCCAGGATGTACGTTGTGGTGCAATGGATATCGGCTCAAATCAACAAATCGGGGAGCCGAGTTCGAATTCCAGTTGATATTCCTTGCATTCACTTCCACACAAATACTCTTGGGAAAGGTATTAATCCGTCTCTTCCCTCCAGTTATAGGCTAAATAATAGGACAGATTGGGTTCTATAGCCTTGGCTGGCAACCAGTCTACCGCAGAAAGCAATGGCAATCTACTGCGGGATAATCATGTCAGTCATGTCAGTCATGACTCTTTCGAGACATGATCGCCCAAGCGTGTTTCACGTATGGCACTTAACTGACTGACTGACTGGATAATTCTAAATGAAAACAGAATGGTTCTTTTGTTAATAGTGCACAGTAACATGTGCATCAAATGAACTGTTCTGGTGCCCAGTTTTTGTGCTCTCTTCCCTGTGCTAGTCTCTTCTTCTTATTGGCTGGCTGAATCAAAGGCTTCCTGGCTGCCTTGTAACATTTTGCAAAGTAATAATAACAAAATAACCGTTCTATTTTCATTTACAATTATCCACTTAACTCGGGTAACACTGTCTGTTCGGTTAATGAATGCCAAATCTTTCCTTGTAGGGAAACAGCTTATATTACCATTTCCATGAGGATCTCGGAAATAGCGTTTCCTGTTTTATTATGTTGGTTTGATGTTTAATCTATGGCTGTACAAGATAAACATTTCTGATTATAAACCAGAAATTAAATACTTCTTACAAATAGCAGTGTGACAAAATGTCAACTGACATGAAAGTGCATACGAAGCAGAGGTATATTGTAAAAGTTCGCTTAATGACATTCAGCGGTGCTGTAAATTTACAGTGATGAAACAAAAGATGCAAGCACAGTTAGACGGCGACAGGAATAAAAGTGACAAGCCACCTTCCGGTGGGCAGTTTCCCAAACGTGGTTTGTTAATGGTATTGATTATGTGGAAAATTATTTTTCATATCTGAAAACTTATCATGCTTCTTCAATTTGTAGGTTTTTTTTCTGTGGAAAATTTAACTGAAGTACATAGATTCGCCTATTGTTCCGTTCACAAAGAAAGAGTTTCTGTAAGGATTTATCGGTTGCTGAGGTGATGTGTTATCCCCGTGGGGATTTTCATATCGAAATGGTCATTCAACATCATTGAATTAATCCTTTTTTAATTTATATTTGCTCTGTAATATTTTATTACATATATATATATATATATATATATATATATATATATATATATATATATATATATGTTTAATGCTTAGAAGTTTGTCACTTAACTGAGCAGGTCCATAGTATTGAGTTGGATAATGTCTAGTGCTAAGTTTTTTCAGTAGTTTTATTGATAAAAGGCGTTTTAACGAGCAGGTGTTTTGTTGTCGAGTGCTCGATATCCGGATAGAGGTAGAGCGTTGATAGGATTAATGCTGATAAGTTTAGGACTTAACTTAGCATCTTCATGCCTTGAATAATGTTGAGCTGTGTTATATATATATATATATATATATTGAAGATTTCCGCGACTTTTTGCACGCACACACGTACACACACACATGCACACACGCATACAGACACACGCATACACACGGAATCCAACAAAATCATAGCACAAATAAAAATGTTAATTAATCAAGCATGTTTCGTTTTTATCAAAGCTTCATCAAAGACTGAGATATAGAAAAATGTTTTCTGGTATTTTTATTTTTATATTTTTTTATATTTATTCGTTAAGCAAACTTTACTGAGATTTGACTTGTCAAGCAGCGTTCATGTGTATAATTTATTTGTGTAAGTGTCTCATAATATAGTTTGTCTATACGGGATTCAGATGAAAATGTATGTATGTCTGTGTGTGTGTTTAGTAGGCATCATATATATATATAATACCGAGAGAGCCTATGTATTTATTTATTTATTTATTCCGCTCTACCTAAGTATTGAGCACGTTTTTGTTAGTTGATTGCTCGTGTCGAGGTTTTTTATTTGGGCTACGTGCTGACCGGGTCTGAGCTCTTTTGACTGATGTTCATGTACTTAGCTCTTTCTTTTTTAAAACCATTTTTCCCTTCTTCGTAGATACGTGGAAGGTTTTTCAGTGGAAGTTATTATCTCTCTCATATATATATATATATATATATATATATATATATATATGTGTGTGTGTGTGTGTGTGTGTGTGTGTGTGTGTGTGTACATATATATATATATATATATATATATATATATATATATATATAGTCGGTCTTTAGATACAGGCATATACTATATGCATAAAAGTTATACGTAAATGAATATCATCATATATACATTCATACGCATGCGCATACTTTTTTTATATCTTTATATCCTTTATTCCTTTGGGGTTTTTTTTTCTGTTTACCTTTTTTTTATTGTCTTATTCATTTAGTTTATCGCTTCTGTTCTTTTCGACTTTATTAAATAAGCAGCCATTTTATTTGTTTGTGACGCCTTAACGCAAAAGTAAGATTTAATGAAAACGAGGCTTATCTGGTCGGTAAACCGACTCCTGTGTTCGTGTCCGCGTCTCTACAAAAAAAGAAAACATAAAATTAAATAAACTAAAACTTACATAATGTTTTCTTTCTAGCATTTTCCAGAAACCAAAATTAACTTTTGCAAAATTCTTGAGGGAAAATAAAATTAAATTTAAAAGAAAAAAAAAGAAAAAATCAAACATTTGCTGGGAAATTAAAAATAAATTTAAGCAAAGAAAAAACATGACTAACACATTGTAATTTCACTCGTTTTCACCTTGTATATATATATATATATATATATTGTCATCCGCAGACAGATCTGTTTCGCTGTATTACAGCTCATCAGTACGGTTAGACTCCGATTGCTACATAACCCAGGCTCGAAACCCGATCGAATTGGCGTCAATCGGCGACTCTATTTTTGTTGAGAGCCGCACATTTTTGACACAACAAGCGGTGATTGTTGTGTCAACAAAATTTTTTTAAGGTTTCCATTTGAGTTCTTTTTAACATACACAATTTTTATATGTAAGCAATAAAAGTTTAAATTTATACTTAGATGAAGAGGGGTCTTCTACAGAAGAATGATGAGAATATCAGGGAACATGTGATCAATGGGGAAGTTTTAGAGAAAATGGAAAGAAAAATAACAATCAGTATTTACATTATTCGGACTATTGTCCTAATCTTTGATGCCATTTGACACGATGTTTCAGCCGTTGTACGCTCCGGCCTTCTTCAGGTGCTAGAAATCTCGAACCGAAACCTTTATTACAATCACTGGGGTATATCATCCTTATTCCTTGCGTAAAGCCGCGATTGGAAGTCATGAATTATCTCCCTCTAACCATGAAAGTTACTTGTTCGCCACTGCTGTAGCCTGGTATTGAACTCACAACTCTTTGGGTCAAGTCACAGGAACTAACCAACGTCTATATTCACTGGGCCATGTGTCCTTAAGGTTAGATCGCTACATCGGGAAGGATCATGACACATAGAAGAAAATCATATCTATGACAATTTTCGGTTTATTTAAAAATTGTATATATATTTTACTTCTTTTTAACCATTTCACCCCAAGCAAGGCGATAAAGCTTCTAAGACACAGGTGGGTTAAGCCATCGTTAGATACAAAGTACTTTAGAACGTCTCAGCCACGAAGTGCATAGCTAACTGAGCAAAGATGAATAGTGCCTCATAAACGCAAATCTTAGTCGGACTCTTGAAACATTCATATCTGATGAGTTTCGTGCCCTAACATAAACAAAATTACATCACTTCTTTTGTGTGTGCGACATATATATAAAAACCAGTTCTTAGAATTAAGTTAGACCAGTACACAGTTGTATTAAAAAGTGATCAATACATATATAATGTAGAGCTTTTAAATATTTTAATTCAGATTTTAGCCGTTTACACAACTTGGTTTCAACCTTTCGGTTTCATTAGGCATTTTACATTAAGTTAATATAAAGTTGTGTAGAGGCTGTAGTTGAAGCCTATGCCAATTTGACTGAATAAATTTACTCCTTACTTTTTCAAAATATCTATTATAATTTATTAAACAATAATAATTATAATAAATGTACTATAATAAAGATTATAAAAATAAAAATATTTTCAAATAATTTTAATTAATTAAATGAATTCTAGTACTAAATGAATTCTAGAAGCACTATTCTAGGAGCACTATTATAATACTAGTGGAACTGGTATAATACTTACTATATGTCAACTTATGCGGGCCTATATATATATATATAGTCATCCGCAGACAGATCTGTTTCGCTGTATCACAGCTCATTAGTACGGTTAGACTCCTATTGCTTTTAACCCAGGATTGAAACCCGACCTAATTGGCGTCAGTCAGTTATTCTACCTCTGGGCTATGGGCGCTCGGTAGAAGAAGGCAGACTTTTTAGCGCGTATATTATCATTATACACGCCCAATAGCCAGAATGAGCGATGCGTATATATATATATATATATATATATATATATATATATATATATATATATATATATTCGTTTTCGTCGTCGGTTTTATCTCCTACTCAATAATTTAATTTGTTCTTTGCTGATCTCTTTCTTTATGATGCTGGTGTTGATGACTAAATTCGCCGCCAACATGCAGCTTCAGGTTTCACCAAAACCTCATCTTGTCATGCATTGCCCTATTACCTTTCAGCTTTGCAACAGTTGATTGAAGGTGAAATAAAACATAGATGAAGAAATTGCCCATAGCGTGAATTCGTTTTAAGGTAGACCTCATCTTGCCAGGCAGTGACTCATACGCTTGATTTCAGTACCTTCCTCTGGCAAGGTCGAAGACAAGGAACCAGATAAAACGCCACCAACCCCAAAGACCCAGCGTTGACTCTGTTATAATTTCGAGTGTCGCCTTCTGTAGCATGTCGGCAATGCGTAGCCCTCTTCGTCCGCTGGTTCAATCGTTGAGATTTGTTGTAATCGTCAATCGCTTGTTCCATCGCTGAGTCTTTGGGGTTGGTGGCGCTTTGTCTAGTTCCTTGTCTTCGACCTTGCCACCAAGAGGCGCTTTGTCTAGTTCCTTGTCTTCGACCTTGCTATCAAGAGTTTAGAACTCTCGACGACATCACTCGCAGAATAAGTGTACTATACAACCCACCCACCACGACAATGAGCGACCATCAGAGGTACGCACATCGAAACATACACGCGGAGTCATATATTTTACGCTGGATGTCGGAGTAGTCATAGGTATCATAATATATGAAGCATCTCGCTATACGAGAGGCTCTATATATCAAATACTATTCTCAACTTTATCAACCTTACATTATTTAACAGTGGAAATGGGGTGTTGATTTTTTTTTTACAAAAGAAAGATATTCTGGTGAATTCCAGTTGTATGAGAGCATTTAGAATTAACATTCCTTTTTCAAAAATAACACAAAAATTAATTACTACGTAACTGTCACAACATGAGGAAAAAAACAAATAATATAAAATTTTATATAGGGAGTACTAAAAAAGGCTTTACAACAAATAAATAGATAGACCTAAAATGATAAGAAAGTGAAATATACAGCCTTGGTACGAAATGAGAATATCGCATCAAAAGCAAAAAAAAAAAAAAAAAAAAAAGGAAGAAGAGAGGAATATAAATGGAAAATGATAAGATCATGTTAAAGGCAGGTTAACATCTTGACAGTTAAGGATGGAAAGGAAGAAGAGAGAAGGGGAGAATAAGGGAGGTAAAAAAAAAACAAAAAAAAGAGAAAAAGTTGGTTAGCATGCATTCTTCGGGGCCAAATTCCAAAATGAATCTTTGCTCGGATTAGTCAAAAGAAACATGTAAATTTTATATCTTCCCACATACATACACAGTAAAGCAAAGATTTTTGTTATTTAAATGTAAATCATCTGCACAAGCAACATCAAAATTGCCTGATGATGAGAATCTATCTCGAAACATAAAAATTTCCGTGTTGCAATGTATAATTAATTCATATATATATATATATATATATATATATATAATAATAATAATATTTATTAATAAATTATAACATTGATATGTTATAATATCACTACAAAAGTAGCTATTTTGTTTCGACACTTTTTGTGTCTTTTCAAGTGATGTTGTTATTTCAAATGAATGGCTTTAAAAGGTTAAAAACAAGCAAGACCTCTTTCATCAGGGAGGTTATATATATATATATATATATATATATATATTGTTAACTTTTAATGATTCTTTATACCAAAATTACTGTTTTCTCAGTATTTTGCTGGTAAAAAGGCATTTTAGGCAAGTCTGCTTTTTGTTATAAAGTGCTAGATATCAAAATAGAGATGGGACGTTAATAAAAATAATGTGAAGAGGATTTTCACTTAACTGAGCAGTGTAGTTTAATTCATGCCGACTTCAAAGTTTTGTGAGGACATTATAATTCTCAGAGTTACTTATTTTTCCTGTTCGAAAAAATAAGCGGAGAAAACAAAGTCCCAGAACAGTGAAACTTTGAAGCCGACATGACTGAAATTACCTGATGATTGCCAAAACGCATGAAACTCCGAGTCGTGCCTTAAACGTAGGATAATATGTATATCTAATATACATATCCTATCCTTATAGTTATATTGTATTTATTTATTTATTTTATTTTTATTTTTTATTGATTTATTTATTTATTTTAATATCTGGCCATTTTTAGATATTCTTTCTGATGTTATCTCGTTGCGTTCAAATATGTAGTTAATAAACTGGTGTTTATATATTTTCTTATATATACATATATTATTATTATTATTATTATTATTATTATTATTATTATTATTATTTTAAATATATATATGTATATGTACACACACACACACACACACACACACACATATATATATATATATATATATATATATATAGAGAGAGAGAGAGAGAGAGATTATTTTTTATTTTTTTATTTTTTAGTTTATAATTACTAGATTTTTATCTTTTCACCATTAAAATTATATTATGTGTGTATGCGTTGTGTGTATATGTATGTATATATGTGTGTATATATATATATATATTTTGTATTTAAATATATTTACTTTTTCGGGTGTGTGTGTGTGTATGTGTGTACGTATTTACGTGTGTGTGTATGTGTGTGTTAGTATATATGTTTTCTACATTATTAACGTTATATTGTATTATAATTGTATTGTTGACTGAATAATTAGTATAATTTGATTATATAGTGATGTGGTGGTAATTGTGATTACAACGGATTGATTAACTAATATATCGTAAATATTTTTAATTTATCTTTAATTTCCTTAATTTTTTTAGATTCTAATTTCGTATCCTTTTACTGTTAATATGTAAAATTCATTTTTAAATTAAATAATTATGTCTAAACAATTAAATTCAAATAGAATAATTTAAAAAAAAAACAAAAAACAAAAAAAAAGAGAAAAAGTTGGTTAGTATGCATTCTTCGGGGCCAAATTCCAAAATGAATCTTTGCTCTGATTAGTCAAAAGAAACATGTACATTTTATATCTTCCCACATACATACACAGTAAAGCAAAGATTTTTGTTATTTAAATGTAAATCATCTGCACAAGCAACATCAAAAATTGCCTGATGATGAGAATCTATCTCGAAACATAGAAATTTCCGTGTCGCAATGTATAATTCATAATTATATATATATATATATATATATATATATATATATATATATATATATATAATATTTATTAATAAATTATAACATTGATATGTTATAATATCACTACAAAAGTAGCTATTTTGTTTCGACACTTTTTGTGTCTTTTCAAGTGATGTTGTTATTTCAAATGAATGGCTTTAAAAGGTTAAGAACAAGCAAGACCTCTTTCATCAGGGAGGTTATATATATATATATATATATATATATATATATATATATATATATATATATATATTGTTAACTTTTAATGATGCTTAGTACCAAAATTACTGTTTTCTCAGTATTTTGCTGGTAAAAAGGCATTTTAGGCAAGTCTGCTTTTTGTTATAAAGTGCTAGATATCAAGATAGAGATGGGACGTTAATAAAAATCATGTGAAGAGGATTTTCACTTAACTGAGTAGTGTAGTTTAATTCATGCCGACTTACATTACAACGGATTGATTATTATATCTTAAATATTTTTAATTTATTTTTAATTTCCTTAATTTTTTTGGATTCTGATTTCTTATTCTTTTACTGTTAATATGTAAAATTCATTTTTAAATTGAATAATTATGTCTAAAAAATTAAATTTAAATAGAATAATTAAATTTATTGTTAAATTAAATATTTTGTTGCATTATTAATTTTATATTGTATTATAATTGTTTTGTTGACTGAATAATTAGTATAACGTTGATTATAAAGTGGGGTGGTAGTAATTTTCATTACAACGAATTGATTAACTATTATTTCTTAAATATTTTTAATTTTCTTAATTGTTTTTGGCTCTAATTTCTTATCCTTTCACTGTTAATATATTTATTTTTTTATTTTTATTTTCCATCATCTTTTCTTTCAAATTTAAATTTATTCCTTTCTTCGTTCTTCTTCTTTCCCCTTTCGTTTACACTCATAAAAACACTTACCCTTTTTCTTTAACGCTATCTCTCTCTACCCCCAACCCCTTTTTTTACTTTCCAAATTGACGTGTCTGCAGTCTGACTGATTTACGTAGGGTATCTTTGAGGAACCTAGCAGTCATGCCTGGATTCGTAATCGGAGGCCACAATTTAAACAACCTAAGGTACGCAGATGATACAGTGCTGATAGCAGACACAGAAAGGAAACTACAAGACCTCCTACAGAAGGTAACTGAGGAAAGTAACAAGAAAGGACTAGAAATAAACTGCAAGAAAACAGAATGCATAGTCATCAGTAAAAAGGACAATCCAATATGCCAAATACAGGTTGGGGATACTAGAATCAAGCTGGTACAAAAAAATTTAAATACCTGGGAAGTATTATAACAGAAGACGGAAAGTGCGACACAGAGATCCGAAGGCGAATTGGCATGGCAAAGGAAGCATTCCAGAAGTTGAGTAAAGTATTAAGAAAGAGGACGATTTCGCTAGAAACAAGGAAGATAGTACTGGATTGTTACGTGTTGTCCGTCCTTCAATATGGCAGTGAATGCCGGACAATATCATCAAAGATGAAGGAAAAACTTGAAGCAACTGAAATGTGGTTCTACAGAAGGATGCTGCGAATATCATGGATCGAGCATGTGAGCAATGATGAAAACAAAAATGATGGAAACAAAAAGGAAATTAATTCTGAGCATCAGGAAGAGACAGCTGAAGTTCCTGAGACACGCAATGAGGAAGGTGGGCTTCGAGAATCTGATACTAACAGGCCAGATAGAGGAAAAAAGAGACAGGGGAAAGCAACGGATAACATATTTGAAGGATCTAATCAGGTGGATGAAGGAACAAGGATTGCATGGTGTAACAAGAGAACGCATGCTCAGAGCCACCAGGGATAAGAAGACGTGGAAAGCCATGATCGCCTACGTCCTGAAGGGTAGGGTACATAGAAGATCTTACAGTTGATATTCGTTCTTACGCGTGCTCTTTGATGACATGTTGCATATGTATATATGTTTATGTATCTATGTGTGTGTGTGTATTCGCCTAACTGATGTAATGATGAATTCTTTCTTAAATTTTCACTTTTAAGGGAGTGATTTGGATGTTGATTTCTGTTTTTGATTTTGTTTGGGGTCTTTATTTGTGAATTTCATTCGTGTAAAATCTTCTGTACAATAAAGCCGGAAGCTGATGAATGTTCGCCTGAAATAGGTCTTTACTTCCGCTTAACCATGGAATATATTTGCACTATATTTAGAGCTCTCCTAGAAGTTATACAACAAAGCCGTCAAAACAAACATAGGTAAGACATTCCTGAATTTATTAGAAAAACACTTCTCGGTGACAAACCGATTCACAAAAATATTCAACAAAAACAACGTCAAAATTAGTTACAGCTGCACAAAAAACATTACACAAATAATAAAATACCACAACAGAAAGTTAACAACTACAATAATGCGATCGAAGAAACTCAATGCAACTGCAGAAACGGAACTACATGCCCACTCCAGAGAAATTGCCAGCAAACAAATATAGTATATAAAGCCAAGGTAAGTGCAAACAACACAATGTACTACATCGGTGCCACTGAGGGACCATTTAAGAAAATAAATAACAACCACAATCTTTCATTCTCCAACAGAAAATACTTGAACAGCACTACACTATCAACATGCATATGGCGTCTAAAAGACAAATATTTCACCAACAATAAGCTGGGAAATACCGAAAAAAGCACCTGCTTACAACAACATTACAAAAAAATGCCTACTTTGTCTACATGAGAAAGCAGCAATTATATCACATACCCCACAAAAGAACTTACTAAACACGAGATCAGAACTAATTTCCAAATGCAGACATGAAAATAAATACCTATTATCACAATTTATACCAAACGGATAAAAAAAAAAATCACACGTCTCTGCCATAGTAAAATCAATAATTAATAAACACTAACAAGCACTACAAATTAGAATTTCCACCATGTAAATATACGCAACCACAAAAATAATAAAACAAGCCAATAACCGACTTTAAAACAAAAATAACAATACAGCCTTAAATAAAATAATAGCAATTCGTACCTACCATAGTTTCACACAGAACTCATCAAAAGTACATATGTACGTACGAGAAATCGACAACTATTCGCGCGTTGACATCGCTACACACCATTCGAATATGCCAACCGAATGAGTGTGTATGTGTGCAACGGCACACATATACATATATATACCGAGAACCCCGCACGATTCGCATGTGTATGTTTATGCAAGCCTAAGTGACCGAACGCGCGTACATGTGTGTGTGTGTCCTTGCGCGCGTTGATGGGTGTACAAGTGTATATATGTGTATGTCTGTGTCTGTCGTAACGACAGATTTTTTCCCCCAACTTCCACAAAAATACACGAATATAACCAATTTTTTTAAAAAAAATTAATCAGTTTGTCTGACGATCGCAAAAGCGTGAAACTCAGGTTTACAAACTCACACCTATATATATATATATATATATATATATATATATATATAATTTTTTTTATAAAGCATTGCATTTTACTGCTACTGTTGAGCAGTGGGTTACATAGGAAGTAAGTTATGAGAAAGAGTGACAGGTTACAGGGGGTGTCAGGAAGAGGATTGGAGAAGGATGAGAATACTGATGAGACTGAAGTGGATGAAGAAAGGAGCATGAGAGAGAAAGAGAGAGAGGAAGGATGCAAGTTAGTGAGATAGTTGATGACTATTGACTTTACATTTGAATTCTTAAAGATTGTAGCTGTCAGGAAAACAAGTAAACGGAAGTGAATTCCACAGACGGGAAGTGCGACAGAAGAAGCTGATGGAGTAGAATTTGCCTTTACAATTTATTGGTTTCACAATAAAAGGGTGGGAGACCTAGTTGCTAATCTTGTGGCTCAGGCAAATTCATGTATGGAAGGTACCAGTGAGCTAAGTTCATCTAAGCAGAAGCTATATATATATATATATATATATATATATATATATATATAAACACGCATATATGTGTATGTGCGCGCGCTTGTACTAAACATTGATTAATGATTTAATGCAATTTTATTATGTTTAATTGCGTCTAGCTTCTAATTTTAGCTTTTAACTTTTTTCTTTTGTTCTGTGTCTGACCTTACACAACAATTGCATTGAAACCAATTAAATCATATTGGGAAATTTTGCAATGTCTGTCGCCTTTGTTAATTTCAACCGATTCAGTTGAAGACAATTCATAAGCAAATCATATTTTATTGTAACGATACATATATTTTTTAAATGGCAATCAATATTTTTTGAGTGAAGCATCATTATTCAGAAATAAAGTAAATATCATATATTTCATGACATGTTGGATTTTAAAAAATTGTGTTGTGGTGCTGGGAAAGAGAAATCAGAGGGCTGAGTTCGAATTCCAGTTGAATTCGTCGCATTCACTTTACGCACAAATAGCATTGGCAAAGGTAATAATCCGTCTTTTCTCCACCTGTTACGGATTAAATAACAACACAAATTACGTTCTAAATACTTCATTGGCAACCAGTCTACTGCAGAAAGTAATGGCAACCTACTGCTGGAAAATATATTGCCTATTCAGTTCTGTCTCATTCGAGACATGATCACCCAAGCGTGTATCACGTAGGGCACTTAACTGCCAGACTGGATTTTAAATATCTGATAAATATTGACAGATGTCCGCTTTGTATATAGGAAAAAGACTGGGTGGTTTCGTTGCGTAAATAAGACATGATCAGTACCTAGATGGGCAAACGCTTGAGGCTATCAGGTGCTGTAAGCTTGAATGTGTTGATGGCGCAGTGGATAAAGGCACGGAATTGGAATCGGAGGGCCGAGTTCCAAATACAGTTGGGTTCTTTATATTATGTTCACTAAGGAAATGCTCTTGGGAAAGGTACAAATCCACCTCTTTTCCTTTCCAGTGAATTAGTTATTTCGTGTTCCATGCTTAGCATCAGAAAGAGAGATGACATTTCTCAGGTACATAACGAGAAAAGAAGATAAAGAAAATTTGGCACTCACAGAACTTATTGAAGACATAAGGGACAGAGAAAAGAAGCGCATTACCTACCTAACAAGCTTGTGTAAATAGTTGGCAAAACAGAGAATAAGAGAGCGGAAAGACAAAATTTACTAAGAACTACAAAAGACGGGAAAGTTTGGAGAGCCATGACTGCCCTCATCCAGACAAGAAACGGTGAAGAAGATGAAGTTTGAATGTTTGAAGCAACTTATCAAAACCTTAGAAAAGCACAAATAATATTATGCCCAAAGCCCTAGGGGACCTTCGCAAACATTACCACTCTTTCGGGAGGGGGGCTGGTTTCATTGCCCGGTGTCTGATGCATCCCCAAAAGTGGAAGTGCTGTGTGGTAATTATTTTAGGATTGTAGCAGCAGGTTTTTGTTGGACGTTGCTAGAAGGTGGCTGTATATGGACAAGAGCTTGACTGGGGATATGTTTATTTCCTCCTGGAACATGAATAGTGTTGGGTTGTGATAATGTTTAGCGCCATGATGGTTGCTTTTTCAGTAGTTTTACTAACAATATTTTAGCAAGCAAGGTTTTTAGGTGTATATTAATGCAATTATTCACTAAGGAACATACCCAATCAAATTACATCAAGCTCCATATAAACAAGAAATATATAACGGGACACAACAGCAAAAGAAAACAGCCCTGATGAGTGAAGGCCTTATAATGGTGTCTTCGCAAACCTTCGAAGTCGGCATAAACCTTCTCAGTTAAGTTTAAAACTTAACTACATTAATTCTATTAACGTTCTATCTCTATCTGGATATCAAGCACGTTGCGATTAAAAGCCTGCTTGCCAAAATATCTTACTGTTTTAGGGATAAAAAGGTGCTTATCTCCCTTTGGTCGAGATAAAGTCACGTGGTCAGGAGTGACGTCACGAGCGGTTGTCGTATGACCACGTAACTTTATCTCGGCCAAAGGGAGATAAGCATCTTTTTTATTCCTACAATAGTAACAGATAGTGTTCGATATCTAAATGAGCAAGGCAGGACAATTACACTACACAGCGCCACCACTCAAAAATAGATAAAGTTCAGACTGCTACTCGAGTTTCATGCTACCGCAATCCTCAGTAAAACTACTTAAAAAACAACAATCTTGGTACTAAATATTATCACAACATTATCTAGCATGTCATGAAATATATGATATTTTCTTTATTTCTGGATAATGATGCTTCACTCAAAAAATATTGATTGCCATTTAAAAAATATATGTATCGTTACAATAAAATATAATTTGCTTATGAATTGTCTTTAACTGAATCGGTTGAAATTAACAAAGGCGACAGACATTGCAAAAATTCCTAATATGATTTAATTGGTTTCAATGCAATTGTTGTGTAAGGTCAGACACAGAACAAAAGAAAAAAGTTAAAAGCTAAAATTAGACGCTAGACGTAATTAAACATAATGAAATTGCATTAAATCATTAATCAATGTTTAGTACAAGCGCGCGCACACACACATATATAGGTGTTTATATATATATATATATATATATATATATATATATATATATATATTAGATTTTTGTGATATAAATATAAGAAAACAAGATATAAATATACGTATAATAAAGGAATAAAAATATAACGTATAAATGTAACATATAAATAAGAAAAACACTGGGACACAACAGCAAAACAAAACCAGCCCTGATGAGTGAAGACATCATACTAGAGTCTTCACGAAGCTTTGAAGTCGGCATGAACTGCTCAGTTAAGTGACAAACTTCTGTACATTAATCCTGTTAACGCTTTATCTCCACTCCAATATTTTACAGTAAAATACCCACTCGCCAAAATATTTTGATTAGTAAAACTACTGAAAAAAACAACAATTTTGGCACTAAACATTTTCACAACTCAACACTGTAATATATATGCAAGAAAATAATATCATGGCAAAATCAGCATAAAGACCAACGAATATGAAAATTTCAACTAAAAAATATATACCAATAAATCAAAAACCAAAACAATAGAAAAACGGGAAGAAAGTCACAGAAAAACAACTGAGAAAAATGCAACATGAAAAACATACACTTACCTAAACAGTGTAATGTTACCAATGTAGGGGTATGTCTTATTTCCTTTGGTGTATATTATTCCTATTCCCACGTCGGTTAGAAAATAAATAATATTAGCATCATAGCCCGGCGTTGCCCGTGCAACTCAGAACATTTTAGTAGTAGGAGAAAAAAATCTATTTTCTTTTGTTTTGCGTAAACGTGATTTCATGTTTTGTGTGACATTGTAAACAACATTTGCGTTTTCCTGCATAAAATATTTAGCGAAAAAAAAGCTTTATTTTTTTAAATTTTATTTTCTGAAGTATGAAATATTAAAACTGAAAAAAAAAGACTGAAATAATTAAATTAACTATTGGCCTTTTTTTTTTTCTTTACATATTTTGTTTTTGCTTGAAAAAAACACTTTTTTAAAAAAAGATATTTCTTTTGTTTAAAAACTACGGGGAAAAATATTTACATTTTTTTGTTGACCAAATGAATTTTTAAAACGTCGGAATGAAAATTAAATATAGAGGCTCATTTTTTTTTTTAATAAAAAATATTTTCGTCGCGTTGGACACGTGTGATTTGATTTCTGTGACGTAATCTAGCATCCATCTTAGATCTTAGATGTTTTACGGAGCAAATGTAAACAATCAGCTCTATTGGCCAAAAAGTGAGAAAGGAAAAATTGCTGAACTTAAACTCAAAAAGTATGTGTCGACCTGGCTTCCCTGTAGATATGTGTCCCTAGAAAGTTCGAATGGCGTAGCTTAAAAAAATGTAGGCGTGCATAGGGAACAGTTACACACAGACTCACAGATTGCCTTTTATATATATAGATCACAATGGAACAATAAGGCGAAACGGAAAAATGGAATGAATGAATGAATAAAAGAGACATTTATAACACATACAAATAATTCATATATACATAAACAAGGGTTCATACGTGGAGAATTACATATCATTTATGTCCAAAGCAAAGCAAAGTATCAGAAGGTACAAAAAGGAAAGCTCTTAAATTTAATTTGAAGATACTTCAGTTCGGCCATTTTTATGACTTTCTATTTGGAGGAGCCAAATTTATCTGCGTCCCAAAAGGATGTGGCAGGCTTCATCTCTGTTTCCACGGGACAGCAGTAGTTTTATGTTCCAGTGGAACATGGCCGTAGGCAGATTCTGCCTGGGCCCAAAGGCCCGCACAGAAGAGAAACAACCTTCTTTCTCGGCTGCTGTTAGCTGAAAGAATAAGCCTAACGCTTGGGTCACTATCAGGAGTGACGTCACGAGCAGTTGTCATGTGACCACGTGACTTTATCTCGACCAAAGGGAGAAAAGTACCTATTTTTTATCTCTACAACAGTAACAGATAGTGTTCGATATCTAAATGTGTAAGACAGAGCAATTACACTACACAGAGCCACTACTCAAAAGTAAACAAAGTTCAGACTGCTACTCGAGTTTCACACTACTGCAATCGTCAAGCGACCAGAACATGTATATTCTTTTCACCCAAAGCATGACGGTACCGCCACTGGTGCGCAGAGAGTTACAGTGAGAGAAAAAAAAACAAGGTACAGCAGATAAAGAAAGGATAACAGATGGATGGATATCAAGGAGATATAGAATGGCAATTAACGTTTCATTTAAACTTTTGGAGATTGTAGCTATCAGGGAAGCATGTAAATGGAAGGCAGTTCCACAAACAGGAAGTTCGAGAAAATAAACTCTTAACGTATAAAAGGCGGTTAGTTTTTTTTTTAAATCGCCACTGATGCGCAGGGGGCTACATAAGAGAGTTTAAGCAGGAGAAGAGCGAAGAGAGAGACGAACCAGTTACAGGGGGTCCGAGAAAGGGCAAGAAAAGGATGGGAATACAGGTGTGATGACAGTTGCGAAGGTAGAGTGAGTAAGGAAAAGAACAAGATTTTGACGGTAAAAGGTTGGGACTTTCATATTTTAATAGATAATGCTAAACCGAATGCAAAAAACGACTCAGATTCTAGAGGTTATCATTATAAAAAAGAAATAATATAGGTTAACTAAAATATTTTTCACCGCAGGAGTAATGTGTATAGAATATATACTACGTAAAAAAAAATGTATTTATATGAATAAATAATTGATACATGCTTTTCCGGTGCAGTCTAACTCCATATAATTGTTCTCTCTCTCTCTCCCTCTCTCTCTCTCTCTCTCTCTCTCTCTCTCTCTCTCTCTTATCCCGCAGTAGGTTGCCATTGCTTTCTACGGTAGACTGGTTTCCAGCCAAGGCTATAGAACCCAATCTGTCTTGTTATTTAACTCATAACTGGAGTGAAAAAAACGGATTAATACCTTTCCACGGGGTTTTTGCGCGTAAGTGAATGCAATTAATTCAACTGGAATTCGAACTCGACTCCCATATTTGTCGTTCCGAGCCGATATCCAATGCACCACAATTTCCCTCACTACGTTGCAATTTTGAGTGTAGTAAACTGGTTGCCTACCAAAGCTATAGAACCCAACCAATAGCTGGAGGGAGAAGAGATGGATTAATACCGTTCTCAAGAGTATGTGTGCGTAAGTGAATGCAACGAATTCAAGGGAATTCGAAACCAGCTCTTCGATTTCTCAGTCTGAGTCAATATCAATTGTATCACAAAGCACATACAATATATTTGATATGCAATACATTCAACAGAAATGTTAAATATACAATGAAGAATTAAACGGACAGACCTTGTCGGTTGAATTTAACGAAACTTGTTTGGATTAATTCATAGTGTCTAAATATACCTCATATATATATATATATATATATATATATATATATATAAGTTGGGGCATAGGTACATACTGTTACAGGAAACAATTACACACAACAACCTAACTCAATGGACGACATTTTCAAATATCCGACAACTTCGTATTGAACGCGCACGGTATTAATAGAGATCGGAAGTCAGACTGTAATGGCCACCGGAAGTCTTGTCCGGCGACGATCTAAGCCCCGGTAGTGAGTCACGAAAATACTTCCTTATCTTGGACAGCCTTCCTGAAGCAAAGCTGCACTCAATTTAACACCAAAAGATTTGTTCCTGTCGCCAGATATCCCATTCACTTTCAGTCCCACTGTTGAAGTGAATACTAGTAAACAGTGTATGCATTCCCTTGTATCATTCTATCGATCTGTATATATTTCTATACATTTATCGTAATCCCTTTTTACCTTTTAATCCTATTATTTTTTTTTTTCATATCTATGTATATTATACACATATTCTTATCTACCTCCTAGGTGCCTGAGTAGTAGGCTGAGTAGTAAGAACATTCAATTAGCAACCATGAGATTCGTGTTCGAATCATATCAAAGTTAATTTGTTAAAATGGTGACTTCTTGGTGTCGATCACAACATACAACGCCTTTGAAACATCACTTGTACAAAGCCTTGTAAAATAAATGATTAAAAGGAACTGTTGTTGTAAGCCAAAATCATAAGTTATTGCGACCGAGGTTTTATAATTGTGGCGCGATGGATATCGACTCGGAATGAGAAATCAGGAAGCCGAGTTCGAATATCAGTTAAATTCGTTGCATTCACTTACGCGCAAATACCTTTCGGAAAGGTAAGAATCCGTCGCTTCTTCTTTTACCTATGGGTTAAATTGCATGATAGAGTGTTCTATAGGCTTGGTTGACAACCAGTCTACCGTAGAATTAAATGGCAACCTACCTTGGGAAAATTTTTTGCTTCGTCAGTCATGGATCAAAAGAAACACGATCATCCAAGCGTGTATCGCGTATGGCAATTAACTGAAAGAGTCAACAGTTAATTTGGCGAGAAAGTTTGTTTTTCTTAATCATATCACACCGAGCAAGGCGGTAAGGCCACTGGTGTGCTACGTAAGAGTGAATAGGTTGGAAAAGAGAAAGCCGGAAACCACATCCTAAACAGGGAACAAGGGATGAGCCTCTTCACCTGTTCAATAGACGTGGGTGGAGTGTGAACCGGGCGATCTACTCCAACTGAAAAAAGAAAAAGAAAAAAAGAAAACTGAAAAGCTTGGAAAAGAGAAAGCCGGAAACCACATCCTAAACAGGGAACAAGGGATGAGCCTCTTCACCTGTTCAATAGACGTGGGTGGAGTGAACCGGGCGATAGTTCAGTCTATCTACTCCAATTGAAAAAAAGAAAAAGAAAAAAGAAAAGTGAAAAGATTGGAAAAGAGAGAAAGCCGGAAACCACATCCTAAACAGGGAACAAGGGATGAGCCTCTTCACCTGTTCAATAGACGAGGGTGGAGTGTGAACCGGGCGATAGTTCAGTCTATCTACTCCAATTGAAAAAAAAGAACAAAAAAAAAGAAAAGAGAAAAGATTGGAAAAGAGAAAGCCGGAAACCACATCCTAAACAGGGAACAAGGGATGAGCCTAGTGGAGAAAAGTAGTGGAGAAACATGATCGCCCAAGCGAGTATCACGTATGGCATTAACTGACTGATCTGACTTGTTCAAACTACTAATTATCCCAGATGATTCGCTCTGTGAGTGCTAAACAAACACAAATATGTTTGAACAGGCGCCACCAGCAGGAATTAACTAATTGGCCATGATTCCTATCTATTGATACATATCTGCTCTGTCACTCTGTACTGAAACGGAGGAACCAATTATAATGAGAACATTTGTGGACATACGAACCAAATGTTTTATATAGAAATACTTTCCACACATATCCCCCATTAAAATACCAACCACATAATGCTATGACATTAGGGTCAATGATGTCTTTTATGTGGACCTATACATTATCGTGTGCGATGTAAAAAATACAAATTCCGTTCTGGGGTGGCACTTTTTTCCATACTTGTAAAACCGAATACGGGTGTGGCGTTATGCGTTTCGTTATTCAGCGTCCGAAACTAACTCATATTCAAGTTACGTAACTGAGTGT
>JBBBDQ010000587.1:2505000-2540000 GCA_037127315.1 Ascarosepion bandense
AGATAGATAGATAGATAGATAGATAGATAGATATTACGAGACTGAGATAGATAGATAGATAGATAGATAGATAGATAGATAGATAGATAGATAGATAGATAGATATTAATAGACAGACATGAACATCGCATTTTGGCATATGTCACTAACCTTCTCTTATCATTCACGACTATCTTACCAGTTCCTTCCATGCTTGATAAATCTTCTCTTATTCTTTTCAAACAGTCTCTCTTTATCTCTCCTCGTTTCAGTCTTCATTTCCCTTTCACTTTTTTTATTTCTTCCCGCCTCACCCTATCGCTTCATGTTTTTCTAAATCTCAATTCATAATTCCATCCCACCTCGTCTTCTCTCTTAAAATTTTCTTTTTCTTAAATATTGTCATAGTTTCGCAATAATATCACACAACAATTTTCTCCATTATTTTCTATCTTAGCATTTCTTTTTCGCTTTTGAAGACTTTTCCGTTAGTCTCTCTATTTTTGCTTTTCATACCCCTTCTCTCTTTACCGTTAACTCTTTCCTCCTTACTTAATATTTTTGTCGTCTCCCCTGCCTCACACCCAGTCTAATCATCTTATTATCACCTGTTTTCTCTTCCTCTCTCTCTCTCTCTCTCTCTCTCTCTCTGACTCACTCACTCACTCACTCACTCTCCTTACCTATGACGAAGTATAGTATCACAATCAATTATTTGCACAAAAAGACTGCTGACCTCAAATAAATTGGTTTTGTGAGTTAAAACCTGGAAACGTAAACAAAAAAAAGCAAGTGGTATGGAAATCAAAATAAGAACCTCACCGATTCAGGAGTTCTGATTTTGAACGTTTAATTTATGGAAAATTGATTTTTAACAGAATTACCGGAGATATTAGTGTATTAAGCGACACTGATAGGATTTTGAGGAAAACCCGATGTATATAATGCAACCGCGGCTTCTGAGCAATACTAATAAACTTACTATAGTCAAATATTGCACTAGTAGACACCTACACACCTACCTACCTACCTACCTACCTACCTATCTATCTATCTATCTATCTATCTATCTATCTATCTATGTCTATTCATAGCTAGCTAGCTATTTCAATCTGTTCATATCTATCTATCGATCAGTCAGTTCATATTTATCTATGTGTCTATCTAGCTCTATTCATAACTATCCATCTATCAGTCTGTTCATATCTAAGTCTATTCATAGCTATTAGTCTGTTCATGCCTGAGTTAGATAGACATGATATGAATTGATAATTATCTATCAATTCATATTGAATATCTATCTATCTATCTATCTATCTATCTATCTATCTATCTCTCTCTCTCTATATATATATATATATATATAAATTTTTTTTTAATCATCTCACCCCAAGCAAGGCATTCCACTGCCACTATTGCGCATGGGGCTACATAGGGGAAGGTAAAGAGAAGGAGTGGATAGACATAGGGAATGTCAGGAGAAAGGTGACAGATGAGTAAGGATAGCGAGGATGAGGGTCGGGCAGTTGGGAAGAGTGCTTGATAGAATGGGAGCAGGTTAGTGTGTTAGGAGGTGTGTATTGACCTTACATTTAAACTCCTGGAGATTGTAGCCGTCGGGGAAGCAATCGTTTGGAAGAGAATTCCACAGTCGGGAAGTGCGAGGAAAGAAACTGTTGGAGTAGAAGTTACGGCTGCATTTTATCGGTTTCACTGTAAAAGGGTGGGATCTAGTTGCTAATCTAGTATCTCGTGCAAATTCGTATTTAGGGGGCACCAGTGATCTAAGTTCATCGGAGCAGAAGCCGTGAAAGTATTTATAGAAGAGACACAGGGAAGCCACGTCTCGCCGGTGGGAGAGAGACTGCAGGCGGTCTGCCAAGTCGGTATCTATCACATTACAGACCCTCCTCTGAACCTTATCGAGAAGCCCGAGGAGAACAGCAGGGGCACCCGACCAGATATGGCAGCAGTATTCAATGCACGGGCGGATGGTAGATTTGTAAATGTGCAGGATAGATTATATATATATAACCACGATTCAAGTTTCATGCACTATGAGCAATCGTCATGTAGCCGAAATATATATAATATGGAAAAAAACCCAGATATAACGTGGAGTATAGTGAAAACAGCCAAGCCTTACAACGGTGGGAAAATATGTAGACTGTGCTAGGAAGAAAAGTTAGCGATTATGCTATTCCCAAACAAAAATGAACTATTGAATGAAAGAACAGAAATTATGACGAAGTGTAACCATACTAAAAATTTCTAAAAATACCGATTAGGTTCATACAAACATGAATGAAAACGTTATAATTGAACGCTATGAAGTGAACCTTAAAAAAAACCACCGTTACGTGAGCGTTCTTAAAAAAAAACTATAAACGTTAAAATCAGTTATTGCAAATCGCTTGAAGACACCACTCATGGTAGAAACCTAGGTCCCGTAATAAGATGTTTACAAATGAAAAATATTCAAAAGTTCTACAATAATTGTATTGAGCACTTTTTAATACAATTTTACTAATTCCATATTCTATGGTGTAGGGTATATATTTGATCATATCTGGGGTGATTTGACTTTGGGTAGATGTATAATGGATATTCGTTGGGTTGTATGTATGGTTGATAAGTACCATTTACTAAATTTAGTGTTACATCAAGGAAGATCGATGAAGGTTCTGTTTGATTTAGTTATTAATCCGTTCTAGAGTAAT
Source organism: Ascarosepion bandense (assembly GCA_037127315.1). NCBI lineage: Eukaryota > Metazoa > Mollusca > Cephalopoda > Sepiida > Sepiidae > Ascarosepion > Ascarosepion bandense. The sequence continues at coordinate 2,507,700 of JBBBDQ010000587.1, forward strand.
TTTACTGATTTTACTAATTTCTGACCCGGTTTGGTTGATGATTCTGGTGAGTAGATTTGTCTCAAAATTTGATTTATGGTCTTTTAAAGTTATGTAAGCTTCTTTAGTACAAGTAACTTTGTCACTAATTTTGAGCTTTTCAGTAATAGTTTTGCTAGTAGAAATTTATCAACTAAATTACTTACCTTTTTAAAATTTTTAGTTAAATTTTTAAAAAATTGTAGTGGTATAATTCTTAGTGGTAATTTTATAGAAGTTAGATGTTTTGTCAGACTTAACAAACACTTTGATGTTTTTTTTATGTTTCAATGTGTCTTTGGAAAATATTCTTTCTTTGTTAAAAGAGATGTTGCTGAATATTTTAAATGAATCGTTTTCAAAACCTAATAATCTTTTAATTACTGGTGCAGTTTTTAGGATTTTGAATCCATAAGATTCAGGTTTTTTAAAAAGCATATAACTATGAAGGAAGAAATAAGCTTTCCATGTCATCCTTCTGATTAAATCCTCGGTTTTATGGACAAGTTTCACGAAATATTCCCGTTTGTTTGGGTTGAGAATGTTTTTGAGAGAGATTCCGAAATTGCTTCTTTTTTTTTTTTCCATTGTTAGAATGAGAAATAAAAATGAAAATAAATGTAGATAGTGCTCTACCAAGGAGGGAGCTAAATATTATAAGGAAGTAAAAGAACACGTAGATTAAAATCCGCTGTTCATGCATTTACTTTTATAAAAAGTGCTCAATACAAAGTAGAGCTTAATATTGTAATGTTGTTACCGCAATGGTTGATAAAAGCATTATATCAGTACACAAAAAATTTCATGTTTCAGAACAATACTGTTCTTCTTCAGGTAATATTTTAAAATAAATGGTAAAAATGATTTATTTAGAAAATTTAAGATGACATGGTTACTTTGAAAATTAGGGAGTTGTAGTTGGAGAATATGCTTGTAGGTGTGTCAATATTGTTCAATCAAAAATAAGAATTAGGTTGAACTATGAAGTTGAAGATTTGGGTTGCGAATGGAAACAGGGAAGCCTTATATGTAATTTTTAACAGTAAGTTGGATTTCAATTTTTTTTTATTTAAAAATGAGTTAAAATGGCTGAAATGTTTAGGTTAGAATTAGAATTAAATAATTATACATAATATACTAAGGTATATTGCTGCTATGAAAACCAAATAATCAAGTGGTTAGCACAAAGTTAGGGCTCCTCAATTTAATTGACACACATTTCCCTAATAATAACCCTCTAAGTAAAATTTGTATAAAAATACCCTTAAATTAGTTTATAGTTTTACAAATAATCTAGAAAATATGTTAAAAATCATAACAATTAAATCTTAAATCAGCACGTAAACCAAAGTAACAATAATTATCCAAATAATGAAAATAACAATAATACAAATTTATGTAATTTTCGAAATCCTAACAATTGCCCACTAGAAAGTAGGTGTCTAACAAATTCGTTTGTGTGCCAATGTACAATGACATCAAATGAAAACCCAACTATTAAAAGAGTTTATGTTGGATATAGTAAGAACACATTTAAACAGCGCTGATATTTGCATTTAACTTCCTTAAAAAATAATACGTACCAAAACCAAAGATTCCTTTCTGCGTATTTTTAGAAGTTAAAAGTTAAAAACAAAATCCCCAAAATAAAATGGAAAATTCTACAAAAAGCAGAAATCTGTAAGTCGATCTAAGACATTTGCCCTCTTTGACTGAATGAAAAGCTGCAGATTGTAACGTTCCCTAAAAATAAAGTACTACTGAATCGTAGAGATGAATTGACGGTTTTATGTAAATGTCGAAAATGTTTTATAAATTTTTGTTACAAAAATGTGTGTCATTCAGCAGGATCTTCGTAACAAAAATTTATCTTAAATAATCAGGCCGGTAGAAATAAATATATAATATTGTTTGATCATAAACAGAATATCTACTTAAATACGAGTATCGATCAAAAATAATGTTCAAACAAATCATTTCAAATTGTCCGTTGTTTATAACCAGTTTGACTAATCTTCGTTAATATATATATATATATATATATATATATATATATATATATATATATATTTGTGCGTCTGTGTGTGTATGTATGTATATTTAAGAGTGAGAAAGTAATGACATAAATAAAGAAGAGAGAAAAGTGCATAAATAGCAAATATTCAATCGTTCTGCACTTTATGTTTACTAGAAGAGAACTAAACATCGACTTAAATCAAGGCTGTTTTCATCTCTTCACTTACAACTGACCACGTCACCCCGCCATTATCCCGAAGTCACTGAACCATGGATGTTTATCTCTTGTCAATTCATTTTAGTCTTCTACGAAACTATCAACACAGCCGACCAATTAATACTACCTGTCGTTGAACAAATATTTTCAACTTTCGAATGAAGCCAAAAGCCAAATGGGGCCTACAACGCATGCGCACTTGTTTCATACAGCCAATTAGAATGCGCAGATCTAAACACTTCAATTAAGCTACTTCCGGTAAACAAGGGCGCTAAATTTGACAGCTTCTATTAAGTGTGCATCTGTTATTATCTTCCAAGCATAAACAATATATCCTTTATCAACATCGTTATATGACCTAGATGAGTATATATATATATATATATATATATATATAGAGAGAGAGAGAGAGAGAGAGAGAGAGAGAGAGATGAATATAGATATTCATGTGTGTGTATTAGTATCAGATTTTCTAAACACACGCATAACTACACGCATAAATAATAATGCACTAATATATATATATATATATATGTATATATATATATAGTGTGTGTGTATTTAGGTAACAATCTCTCTTTTATACAGGTTTCATAAAAATGACAGACGTAATATCATTAAACGTAACGCATATTTATTTGCAAGTAAAACGAAATTCATTCTTAATAATTGCTGAAAAGAAAAAATTTGTAATATGTTTTCTAAAAAAAAAATCATTAAAACCCTAAAAAAATTATTTAATAAAATGAATGAAAATACAGTTTCGGTCTTTTTTAATGAAACCTGCACACACACACACACACACACACACACACACACACACATATATATATATATATATATATCCTACGTGACTCTTCAGAAATGAATTGAGTTCTCTCGGTGACTGGCGTCTGTATACACTGCTTACATACAAGACGTTAAAGTTTCCCGTCTTCGAACCCATGCGCCGATGGCCTAGGGAGTAGAGACTCCGACTGACACCAAATCGGTCGTGTTTTCGATCCCGGCTAGAAGCAAGTGGATATGTCTAGCTAGAGAGTAATGAGCTGGAAACAGGTTTGTATGTGGATGACTAAAAGATATATATATTAGAAGTAGTATTAAGAACTAAGGGAATCACAGTCCGTAGCATTTACTCTTTTGTAATGCTTGATTCGTAGTAAACCAATATTTGTAGTATTATTCTTATTATTGGAGTTTATAATAAAAACATTTTTTTACTACACAAGCGCTGTCGTGTTTCAGTGCTATATTTAGCACGTCATCAGTTGATATACGGTTAAAAGTGTTAGGAAATGATCTATAAAGAAATTTAAAGCTATTGTTTCCTTATTCTAGTGCGTGTTGCTAGATACTACAATGAAAAGATAGGTTATGTTGAATAAGTGACATGGTGTTGGAGGGTGGATGGAAGAAATTTGAGAAGTTACTACAAAGTCATAAAATTAAGTGATGTATAAGGAAATGGATAAGGGGTTAGAGGTGGCTGGGAGGTATTTAGAAGTCAAGAAAGGGGTCTGCGTTGGGATGTAGGATGTGCGTTGTGGTACAGTGGATATCGGCTCGGAACAAGAAACCGGGGAGCCGAGTTCGAATTCCAGTTGAATCCATTGTATTCACTTACGCGCAAATACCCTTGGGAAAGGTATTAATCCGTCTCTTCCTTCCAGTTATGGGTTAAATAGCAAGACAGACTGGGTTCTATAGCCTTGATCGGCAACCAGTCTACCGCAGAAAGCAATGGCAACCTACTGCGAGATAATCTTCTGCCCAGTCAGTCATGTCTCTTTCGAGACATGATCGCCCAAGCGTGTATCACGTATGGCATTTAACTGACTGAATTAACTATACTTTAATGTAAACGACAAGAAACTGTTAATTCGTTTCATTTGTTTAGCAGGTTTAAATTAAGAATGTGAATAATTTGTAATTTTTTCCTGGAAAATCAAGAAAAAGGATTCGTGTAAGAAAAATTTTACGGTACATGTTTCATTTACTTCTTTTAACTGCCAAAACTATTTAGAGAAGGATGTGCTATTTTTATATTTCTTATTATCAAAGGATAAATTATGATGATATCATCAGGTGTTTTTGCTGCTACCTATGTTAAATTTATTGACTGTTTAGTTTTCAGGGGTGGAAGTAGTGCATAGGTAAACAATAGAATCAGTTAGACACCTATTCTGAAATGGACACTCATTCGGATTTCGGCAGTTGCATGTATTGAAATTGTTATCTTTTGTTATTTTAGGATAGTGTTGGTGATATAGGTTGTTATATTTATTTAAAATTTTATTATTGTCTTTTTTGATGATTTTTTTCAATGTTGTCAGTACTACTGTAGTTTAATTCAAGGGTATTTTTACAAAAAACAAATATTAATAAGGGCTTATTTTCTTGGAAACTATATTGAAAAGCAGCGAAATTAAGTTCAACTATATATATATATATATATATATATATATTACGGAAATGTTCGGAAAGTTACGAAATGGATTATTTGTTTAAAAATTATTTTTTGATAGAGAGTCATATTTTAAATTCAGCGATATATATATATATATATATATATATATATATATATATATATATATATATATATATTCATTTAACTTTAGGTATCTTTTTTAGTTTTTTAACTTCGAAAAATATTTAGAAAGTGAAGTCATAGTTTGTCCTTGTTGTTGAAGGATGAGAGGGGATTGTAAAAGATCTTTTTAAAAAGTTCATAGTAATTCCAACATAAATTTTTGCAACCTTAGGATGTTCCACGGATGAAATCGAACGTATATATACCAGGGATTTTGTTAAGCATTTATTAGGTAGTGGGCATTGGTTCAGGTTTCTACAATTACATGAGTTATTATTATGTGGCAAAATGAGATGGATGTTAGAGCTTGTTTGTTTTTTTTTTAATCATATCACCCATAGACGATGGTGGAGTGTGAACCGGGCGATAGTTTAGTCTATCTACTCCAATTGAAAAAAGAAAAAAGAAAAAAAGAAAAGAGTGAAAAGGTTGGAAGAGAGAAAGCCGGAAAACACATCCTAAACAGGGAACAAGGGATGAGCCTCTTCACCTGTTCAATAGACGAGGATGGTGTGTGAACCGGGCGATAGTTTAGTCTATCTACTCCAATTGAAAAAAAGAAAAAAAAGAAAAGCGTGAAAAGGTTGGAAGAGAGAAAGCCAGAAACCACATCCTAAACAGGGAACAAGGATGAGCCTCTTCACCAGTTCAATAGACGAGGGTGGAGTGTGAACCGAGCGATAATTTAGTCTATCTACACCAATTGAAGAAAAAAGAAAAAAAGAATAGAGTGAAAAAGTTGGAAGAGAGAAAGCCGGAAACCACATCCTAAACAGGGAACAAGGGATGAGCCTCTTCACCTGTTCAATAGATGAGGGTGGAGTGTGAACCGGGCGATAGTTTAGTCTATCTACTCCAACTGAAAAAAGAAAAAAGAAAGAAAAAAAAGGCATGAAGGATTCAACATACCAGATAGTTAAGACGTCCTGAAAAAGTCAAACGGACGTCCGCTTTGTTTGGATACCGTTTTTTTAATTTTACCAGATATTACCGGCGTGTCTTCCTCCATCTTGGCTAGTTGAAATCAGGAGAGAGAGAGAGAGAGAGAGAGAGGGAGAGAGAGGCAGACCGACAGACAGACAGACAGACAGAGAATGGCCCACAGCGCATGCCTCAACACCCAGGCTGAGTGTGAGGATGAGGAGTTCAGAATGACCGGTGATATACCCTTAGAAATTCTATCAAACAACGATATTACTAAAAAAAATCTTTCACCATTTACATCGAAACGAAATTTGAACGGCAAAATCATTTACAATAGCAAAATAGTACCTATGTCAATAATTAAAAAATTAAAACAAATTCAAATGAAAATTAAGGCTAAAAATTACAAATTCAAACAAAAATTAAGGACAAGAATTAAAAAAAAAGCATGCAGGATTCAACATACCAGATAGGTATGATTTCAAAATGTTATTGTTATGTAATTTAATTTATTTTTTCTAAGTTGTTGGAGTAACTATAACAGAGTTTTATTGTATTCTTATTGAAAAGTTTGCTTAAAGCGTTATTTTTGTGGAAATATTTATCTATTAGTTTAAGAAATTGATGTCCCTATTTAAAATTAACTAACTGATTAAATTGTCCCTATTTAACTGATTAAAATGTCCCTATTTAAAATTAACTAACTGATTAAATTAACTAACTGATTTAATGGATTAAATATGATTTTCGTACCTTTTTGAGCTACTAAATTTTTCCACAGAATTTTTCTCGGAAGATCGATAACCACTATCTCTAAGAATTTTATCGTAAGTTGCTTTGTGCCTATCGAACATTTCCTTATTTGAGGAGACATCACTTTCGAAATATCTTTGGAAGTTAAAAACGCAAATAAGACACCTAAAGTTAAATGGAAAATCCTCAAGCAAACTAGAACATCTAGATCGGTAAAAGAACCATGTTTCCTTTGTCTACATGAAAAAATGGAAATCATTAAATACATGAGGAGTGACATATTACTAAACCAGAGGCATGAAACCACAGTAAATTGAAAACACATTAAAGAACTAACCTTACCATCTTGCTGTAATTACTAAATCTAAAGTTAGGATCTCTAGAAACGATAAACCTTTTTAGTATTAATCTTAGTACCACGATATTCACTTCTAACTGTATGATATCTCTCCTGGTATATTTTTACTTCTTAATGTTTGTATAAATTAATTTTAATTTATTTGATTAGCACTAATGAATTTAAATTTTCGTGTAGATCTTCTAAATATCACCAGATCTGCGCTTTTTAAATAATTCATATGTTTGTGTATGTGATTTTATCATTTTTTATAAAAAATACCAAAGGCTTCAGTGTATACTATGGATCTAATGGATCTAATGGATCTATGGATCTAATGGATCTAATGGATCTATGGATCTATGGATCTAATGGATCTATGGATCTATGGATCTAATGGATCTATGGATCTATGGATCAACGAATGGATCTAACTGCAATTCACTTCCGGCCAATTGTTTGATATTTCTATTTCTTTTACGTCTTCTACTGTCATCCCTTCCCGCACACTTTCTTCCCTCCATGCCTTTCCTCACCTCACTTTTTCCTTTTTGTTAAACCCATAAGTCGCATGACCCTTGTGTGTGTATCTATCTATATTTCACCTCCAACCAAATTTTTGGGTCTATTTCTCTCTGAGCCATTATCATCGACTCTTTCCTCTTAGCTCTTTCTTTCTCACCTGTCTTCCTACGCTCTTTATTTCCTATGTATCTCTCTAAGGTACGCAGAGGATACACTGCTGATAGCAGACACAGAAAGGAAACTACAAGACCTCCTACAGAAGGTAGCAGAAGAAAGTAACAAGAAAGGACTAGAAATAAACTGCACGAAATCCTAATGCATGGTCATCAGTAAAAAGGGCAGCCCAAAATTCCAAATACAGGTCGGCGATACCAAAATCAAGCAGGTATAAAAATTTAAATACCTGGGAAGCTTTATATCAGAGATGGAAAATGCGACACGGAAATCCGAAGGCGAATTGGCATAGCAAAGGAAGCATTCCAGAAGTTGAGTAAAGTATTAAGAAACAGGACAATTTCGGGAGAAACTAGGAAGAGAGTAATGGATTGCTACGTGCTGTTCGTCCTTCAATATGGCAGTGAATGCTGGACAATACCATCAAAGATGAAGAAAAACTTGAAGCAACAGAAATGTGGTTCTACAGAAGGATGCTGCGAACCTCATGGATCGAGCATGTGAGCAATGATTAGGTCTTGGAAATGATGGAAACAAAAAGGAAATTAATACTGAGCATCAGGAAGAGACAGCTGAAGTTCCTGGGACACGCAATGAGGAAGGAGGACTTGGAGAATCTGATACTAACAGGCCAGATAGGGGGGAAAAGAGACAGGGGAAAGCAACGGATAACATATTTGAAGGACCTAATCAGATGGATGACGGAACGAGGATTGCATGGTGTAACAGGAGAAGGCGTGCTCAGAGCCACCAGGGATAGGGAAACGTGGAAGGCCATGATCGCCTACGTGCTGAAGGGACAAGGCACATAGATGAAGAAGAATCTCTCTTTCCTTTTTGTTTTACCCCTTTTTTTCGATTTTCTTTTTTGTTTTCCCTTCTTTTCTATCCTCTTTACCTCGAACAATTTTCCAAAAATAAAGGGGAAGTGAGATTTTTTTAATTTTCTTTCTCAAAAATAACGTTTAGGACCATCATTATTAACTACCTGATGAGTCATTGTTTTTTTCGATCTCGAAACAAAATGTATACTTTTGTAGTAAACTATAATTTTGTACATGTTCTAAACTATAACTTACAATATATATATATATATATATATATATATATATATATATATATATATATATAATGACCTGGATTTGAAACTGGCTATAACGTTATAAATGGAATTTTGTCTGTGTGTGTGTGTGTGTGTGTGATCCGTTACTTATAGACTCTGAAACGGCTGAACCGATTTTCTTGAAAATTTATACAGTTGTACTATAAGTGTCTGCTAGTGTTCTTAGCTAGGTTTTGTGCCGAGGTAACCCTGATAAATATCTAAAATCGATAATCGAAAAAATCGGGTTATAGAAGGAGTGGTCCGATTTTAATCAAATTTGATACACTCATAGACAAAGACATAAGAAATGATATTCAGAAGTTTCCAGGTTGCAGTTCTTACAATAGTGCAGAAAATCGATTTTATATATATATATATATATATATATATATATATATATATATATATATATATATATAAGGCAAGATGTTTGTGTGTGTGTCTTTATCTGCCTGTATGTCTGTATTTTTTTCAGCCCTTTTATATTTTAGCTTTTGCTTCAGGTTTGGCTCTAAGTAAGTATAATTGTAGTTCTTAGTCTCAGCCATGATACCATTTATTCAGAGGGCTTATTTAGCCTTCAAAATTCAGTTTATGACGAAAAAACTTATTTGATATCGATACCAGGAAATCAAAATTTGACTTACATCCATTCATTTTTCTTTCAGTCGACGGTTTCGCTTTAACTGGAAACAACTATTGCTTTTTAGTCTTTCGTGCCAACGTCCAAAGAGTCTGAGCTCCAGGACAATGGATTAGTTTTAAAGTTTCATTAGACCCGAGCAACGCCGGGCTATATTGCTAGTACCATAAAAAAAATGCTCATTGGAATAATTACCATGAAAATATTTAGAAAAGGCACAGGGAAGTTGTTACAGCAGTGGGAAAGTGACTGAAGCTGAGATGCCATGTCAGGACTAATAACATTGCAGATTGTTCTTTTGGATTTTGTAAAGATTCAAATTTTTAAAGTTTTTGAAATTTTTTTAATGTTTTTATAATTTATATCATTTATATGCTAAAATTATTTTTGTGATCTTAGCACAGGAAAAATATACTGGCAGTTGATTTAATAGTGTAGCCAGTTCTATCTCCTGTAATAAATCTGTTAGAACTGACCAATAGATTGAGATATTTTAATATTAGACACTTCAAATAACTTAGTGTATGGGTAATTTATGGCAAATTTACTATAAATTAGACCACTTACCTGACTAGCTTGTGTAAATATGAGGGAAGAGATAGCAAAAAGACAAACCTTACTCAAAGCCACAAGAAATAGAAAGTTGTGGAGAATTATGATCACCCATTACCTGAAAGAACAGGGCAGATAGAACCTCTTGAAGCTCAAGGCTCATGTCTAGATGGCATTGCTGTTGTTCAATTGCTAAAATCTGAGGTAATCTTTGGAGTAATTTAATGTATGCTCTGGTCTTCCATGAGGCTCACCTAGCTGACTCCATAATTGCTTTAAATATAATAATGGGGCAGCAACGGTCTTTGTGGTGGGGGACACAGGGTTTTACTTCGATGTATGTTTTAATGCTGTACTGACAACTATTCACTCGAACCGACATTCGACTGACGTTGAAACGTGAGGCTGCCTGAAAACCTGTGTTCAATATGTGGAATGTTTGCCAAAAGCTTAAAGCATTTCGAGCTGATTTGCAAGCAAAATTGAATGCAGGCACATTGCTCAAATTTGTCAGCCATTGTAAAGATTGCAGAGCCATTCTTTTTCATTTTTTTCTCAATTGGAGTAGATAGACTAAACTATCGCCCGGTTCACACTCCACCCACGTCTATTGTACAGGTGTAGAGGCTCATCCTTGTTCCCTGTTCAGGATGTGGTTTCCGGCTTTCTCTTTTCCAATCTTTTCACTTTTCTTTTTTCTTTTTCATTTTTTTTTCTCAATTGGAGTAGATAGCCTAAACTATCACCCGTTTCACACTCCACCCACGTCTATTGTACAGGTGTAGAGGCTCATCCCTTGTTCCATGTTCAGGATATGGTTTCCGGCTTTCTCTTTTCCAATCTTTTCACTTTTCTTTTTTTCTTTTTCATTTTTTTTTTTTCTCAATTGGAGTAGATAGTCTCAACTATCGCACGGTTCACACTCCACCCATGTCTATTGTACAGGTGCAGAGGCTCATCCCTTGTTCCCTGTTCAGGATGTGGTTTCCGGCTTTCTTTTTTCCAATCTTTTCACTCTTACGTAGCCCCCTGCACATCAGTGGCGTTACCGCCTTGCTCGGGGTGATATGATTAAAAAAAAAAAGAAAAAAAACGTATGATTACGGCAGAAAATTCGACAGCCTGCGAAGTTTACGTATCCATAAGGCACGCTGGTGCAGGCAACTCAATTCCCTTATTAAAGAATTTAAGTCCAATGACGGGATTATAAATTTGGATTGCATCCGCAGTGTTCAAGATCCCATTGCGGAGCGTCATCACCCTGGAAAAATTCTAAAGCAAGTCAAGTATCCAGTTGCCCAAAGGCAATCAGAAAGCGACTTGGTCGACTCTCGATCAGGAACTCGCATTAATACTTACGAACCATCTAAATAAATAAATAAATAAATATATATATATATATATATATATATATATATATATATATATACTTTTTTAAGATGTGTTTAATAAGCATAATTGCTAACAGGTTTGTAAATGTCTAAAATCATCCATTGTTAGTGAATTAACAGAAAACAATTTAAAAAATTAATTTTGAAACACAGCAACCTATTTGGCTTATTGGAAATATTAAATTTAATATATTAGCTTGAAACCTTTGAGAAAAATTATTTTCCAAAACGCATCTTAAAAGTCTTATATACCCACTTTTTTTTTGGGGGGGGTACCTACTTTTATTACTTTATCATTAAGTAATAATTAAATAGTTATTATGTCAGAAAATTCGACAGTCTGTGGGGTTTACATATTCAAAAGGGGCAGTTCCGCTATTAGAAAATATAAGTCTAATGATGCGATGATGTATCTGGATTACACACACAGTGTTCAGGATCCCAGTATCCTGAAGAAATTCCAAGCAAGCCAAGAATCCAGTCCGTGACTGGACAGCATTCTTTTCATTATGTTCATGAAACTGACTTACCTGCACCAGGATAAAGAGATGCAAAAAGTGACACTTTTTTTTCATCAACAGAATCCATTGCCCTGGCAAACTTAAAGCTTAGCGCTACTCGGTTTGTTGTCTCGGCTTCTGTAGTTGTAAATTACTCTGTCTCGAATTCAAGAGATGCAACAGTATATCAACAAAAACCTGCGCAAGTGGCATTGATTCCCCAGCTTCTCCTATGGGACTCTATACCGATGCTGAAAACCGGCAACTTCCCATCTCATCATTGGTGGAGGCGTTCAATCTCGGCAAGGTACCCCTTTCTATAACGTCGAATAATACGGCCGATGAGTTCGTCCGCAGGCTAAAGGCAGTTATCAAAACTGGCACTAAACGGTCGGCAGTTGAATACTTAGATATACAAACGACATAGAGTTGATAGCAAACACAGAAAGTGTTCTTTTATGCGACATGTTTATAAATATTATAATATAAATATACTATATAAATATTATAATATAAATATACTATATAAATATTATAATATAAATATACTATATAAATATTATAATATAAATGTAATGTATAAAAGTGAACAGTGAAGTCAACATCCAGAGGCGAGAGTCAGTTTCAAGCTAAACAAAATCCTCAGGCCATGTGTCTTTGCTCCACTATCAACATACACAGGTCAGTTATGTACTCTGAATCATCTGTTTTATTGTCCGCTATGTTTTAAGATCAATGTTCACTTTTGTATTTACTTACGTTTTATGTTTGATATTGAGCACTTTAACTCACAAATATAGCATACCTTAAAATTATATATATATATATATATATATATATGGGAAAAACTACTAAAAAGTTGTAAGATTAAAAATGTACATTTTTGACAGTATTTATTTATTTCTATTATTATGTATATATATATTTGATATTTCAGACAAGGATCGGCCTTTTCATCAGAAACAAATGATTTTAAAATTTAAACTAAATTTAAAATTTGTTTCTGATGAAAGGCCGAGGCCGGTCTGAAATATCAAATATATATATATATAATAATAGAAATAAATAAATACTGTCAAAAAAAAACATTTTTAAACTTACAATTTTATAGTAGTTTTTCCTATACATATTACGACAGTATACGTGGATCATCATTATGCTATATATATATATATATATATATATATATATATATATATATATCAGCATGCAGTGTGGGCATAGAAGAATCCAAAGGAGTATCCTTTATATATAGTGGTAGGATAAGTCTCATATGCATATAAATACATATAGAGCAAATATAAGAAAAATTAAGACAGACGTGTTATTTCATGGTGAATCGGAAGCATGGGCCCATTTCAGGCGAGCCATCGTCAGCTTCCGTCTTTATTTAACGAAGGATTCTACACGAATATATATATATATATATATATATATATATATATATATACATATATATATATATATATATATATATATATATATATGTATATTGTAATTTTTTTAGTACAATTGTTTATAAAAGCATTATATCACTACGCAAAGATTTTCATGTTTCAGAACAATACTGTTCTTCTTCAGGTGATATTTTAAAATAAATGGTGAAAATGATTTGTTTTAAAGAAATTAAAATGAATTCATGGTTATTTATAAAATTAAGGAACATTAGTTGGAGAATATGCTTGTAGGTGTGTCAATATTATTCAATCAAAAATGAAAATTAGGTTAAAGTTCTGGGTCGCGAAAGGAAACAGAGTAGCCTGATGTCAAGGCATGACACTTTTTAATTTTGTCTGGGTAAGAGACATAGTGGGACCATTTATTATTTAAGTGGGTAGACAATAATTTTTAACAACAGGTTGGATTTTAATTTTTCCTCTAAATTTGATTTCTTACTACCTCGTGAGATAAAGAGGTTGGGTTGATGAGGTAATAATTGGAATTAAATAATTATGGTATACTAAGGAATATTGTAGTTATGAAAACTAAATAAGTATTGTGTGAGTCATTTATTTTAGTAAAATAATTTTTAAATGAACAATTTTAATTAAAATGAAAAAGAAAGGAAAGAATATGCTTGTAGGAGTGTCAATATTGTTCAATTAAAAATGAAAATTAAGTTGAAGTTCTGGGTCGCGAAAGGAAACAGAGTAGCCTGATGTCAAGGCATGACACTTTTTAATTTTGTCTGGGTAAGAGACATAGTGGGACCATATATTATTTAAATGGGTAGACAATAATTTTTAACAACAGGTTAGATTTTAGTTTTTTTTTTCTACAATTGAATTTTTTACTACCTCGTGAGATAAAGAGGTTGGGTTGATGACGTTATAATTGGAATTAAATAATTATGGTATACTAAGGAATACTGTAGTTATGAAAACCAAATAAGTATTGTGTAAGTCATTTATTTTAGTTTGTTTATTTGTTCAGTTATTTGTTTTACCCGCATATCTACCCTTTTGGGTCATTTAATGCTGAAGAATTTGTTTGTTTTTTGTTTACTGCTTGTTGAGCTTTTGTGAGTATTGCTGTTGAGATATAAGTAAAGGTGTTGTGATTTGATGTATGATGGTCATATGCTATCTTCTTTCGCAACTATATTTTGTTATATAATTTTGTTGCTTTTAGAAATTCTAAAAGGTCATTTGGGTCAGCTTTGTTGAAGATGTCTTTCAGATTGTTTTCTTGATAGTATCTTAATCACATTTGTTCAAGATCTATGCAGCTTGTTAGCATATGTTTCACTGTGTAGAGCTCCTGACATGGAATGCAAATTGGTGCCTCCTCAGCTTTTAGTAGGCGTGAATGGGTGACAGCGCTAAATAATTTTTAAATGAACAATTGTAATTAATTAAATTTTAGAGAAAATACTCTAACTACTCTGCTCCTCTAAGAAATCCAAAGGATAAAGTCTAGTCGCAAAATCATAAAACTTACATCCTATCTGCTAATGTTAAATCTGTCTACAAAATTCCAAGACACTAATTAATCAACTATATTCACTACCCACACCACTTTCTTCAAAATTCAAACGGACAATTCACAAGACTTATTCCGTTATCACTAAACCCCATCAACATCCCACACACAACTCACCAAATATAAGAAAAGAGGCTTTCCATTCCTGTCCACACCACCTGATGTGACATTGTAGTTTCAATGTCGAAGCAAATGTACGATTTGTAGTGGATATACAAAAAATTTGTACATGTTCTAAAATATATATATATATATATATATATATATATATATATATATAAACCCCGCTAATCACATTATCAAAATTAATAATTCACCTGCAAGATCTACAGAGAACCAAAATTATTTACGAATGTCCTTTAAAGAACTGCGGTAAATAATTTCTTTGGATATATTATTACATGTTTAATTACATTGGATATACTACATGTTTAATTGCATTAGATATGCTACTACATGTTTATTTAAGAATCTTTGTACATAACTCTATTAGGCCTCATTTAAATGCACATGTAGATCAACCAAACTCTATCCGTAACATGCTTGTCAATAATACAAATATAATTGCATCATTTACGTGTAAATAAAAGGCTAAAAATAATGGAATAATTAATAAAAAAAACAAGAAAAAGCTACCATCCAATAATATCGGTTAACTATTGCTTGACACGTGACACATATCTGACCAATCACAACAAACCCAGATCATAGCATACCAGCATTCTGTCTCCTTATTTTTTTCTTTCTCACTTGGTCTCTGAAGAAGCTTCAATAAAAGTGAAACATATTAGACTGAGTCAGTTAAATGGAATATGTGACATACGCTTAGATGATTATGTCTCTTTCGAGACATGACTAACTAGTCAGAAGATTTTCCCGAAGTAGGTTGCCATTACTTTCTGCGGTAGACCGCTTGTCAACCAAGGCTATAAAACCCAATCTCACTTGCTATTTAACCCATAGCTAGAGGGAGAAGAGACGGATTAATACCTTTTCCAAGGGTATTTGCACGTAAGTGAATGCAATGAATTAACTGGAATTCGAATTGAAGGATTTCATAGTTTGTCTTAAACATTCATGCTTCACCTTCTTCGCTATGTCCTTTCCAGATGTGTACAATTATGGCTCTCACACTTTCCTGCCCTTAGTGAATTTTGTCTTTCCGTTATCTCTATTCCCTGTTCTGTCAGCCGTTTACACAAGTTCGTTATGTAGGTCATGCGCTGCTATTCTTTTGTCCCTCTTGCCTTCAATATATCCTGTGGGTGTCCATTTTTCTGAACCCTCTTCCCTCATTATATACCTGAAAAGTTTCAACTGTCTCTGTCTCATGTTAATTATGAAACACGAAATAACTAATAAAGGTTAAAATCTCTTCTCCGCCCCATTACTGGATGGGGGAAGAGGTGGATTCGAACCTTACCCAAATGAAGCGAATATAATGATACCGACTGGAATTGGAACTCGACTCTCTCATTTCTAATTCTGAGCCGTTAGCCATTGCATCACCCGCACATTCAAACAGCACCTGATATTCCCAAGTGTTTACTCATCTAGGTACTGACCCTGCTCGACGTTGCTTAACTTCGATCATCGTACAAGAATGAGTGTTTCATAATAAAGCTCGGGTTGTGTGTGATCTGATAGTATATTCCAGAAAACAGGTTGCTCTTTTATTTTTATTATTATTATTATTATTTTCTACGATGTGGCACAAGGCCAAAAGTACGGAGCATTCAGTGAGGATCGAACTCACTACTCAGTCGTAATTGTTCTACCTAGACAAGTTTGCTTACCATTATACCATGCCGAGGTGCCATTTTTTCATTCTGAACTCTATTCTGAAGTCTTAAAGATGCCATATTATTCAAGAATATTTGCAATTTAATTATTACTAGAATTGAAACTCGGCTCTCCCATTAACAATTCCTAGCCATTATTCATTGCACCATCCACGCCTTCAAGATTACAGCATGATATTCTCGAGTGGTCATCCATCTAGATACTGACCAGGCTCGAGGTTGCTTAACTTCGGTGATTGTACGGGAACCAATGTTTCAACACGATGAGGCTGCAAGCCATACGTAAAAAATGAATACGCAAATAAAATATATATATATATATCTTAATGTGTGTCCAAGAGAGAGGGGAGAGAGAATGAGAGAGCGAGTGTGTGTGTGTGTGTGTGTGTGTGTGTGTGTGTGTGTGTGTCCAAGAGAGAGAGAGCGCGCATATGTAAGAGAGAAAGTGAGTGTGAGAGAATGTGTGTGTGAGAATGAGTGAAAGAGATAGAATGTTTGTATGTATGCAAGCGAGTGAGAGAGTGTGTGTCAGAGAGAGAGAGTATATGCTTTTATACAAGAGAGAGGGAGTGTGTGTTTGTGTGAGAAAGATGAAAAGAGATAGTGCGTGTGAGAGGGTGTGTGTGTGTATGTGTGAAAGCAGAGAAAGAGAGTGTGTGTATGTAAGAGAGTGCGTGTGTGTGTAAAAGAGTGTATGTGTGATAGAGAAAGAAAGAGTATGTGTATGAGGGAGAATGTATATGAGAGAAAGAGTAAGAGAGATGATGTGTGTATGTGTGCAAGGAGAAAGAGTGTCTGAAAGAGAGTGTGTGTATGAGAGAGAGTGAAAGAGAGATTGTGAGTGTGTTTGAGATAGAGACAGGGAAAAAGAGTGTATGTTTAAGATAGAATATATGTGTGAGAAAGAGAGAGTGTTTCTATGTGTGCAAGAGTGAGAGTGTTTATGCGTGTGAGAGAGAGGAAGAGAAAGTGTGTGTATATGTATGCAAGAGTGAGAGTGTATATGTGAGGAAGAGAGGAAGAGAGGGTGCGTGTGTGAGAGAGAAAGACAGAGAGTGGATGCACGTTTGAGAGAGTGTGTGTGTGTGTGTGAGAGAGAGAGAGGAGACATATAGGGTCTCATCATGCAGTGTTGATTCCTTTGTCCGCAACATCTATATCTATCAATGCTATATGTATGATATCGTGTTCTCTTCCAAAATAAATTTGACCAATTTTTAAACAACAAACATGTGTGTGTGAGAGAGAGAGAGAGAGAGAGAGAGAAAGAGAGAGAGAGATTGAGTGAAAACGCAAATTTTGGAAAATACAGATACATTTTTAGATAAATCGTTCGCAGCTCCGCGTTTGATTTTTGTCTCGGTCATGCAACAAGTTTGAAGTGTCGGCTTAATGACGCGCTCAAGGATTTCATATGGGAGATATTTCTCGCCAAAATAATTGGAAATGTAAGATACGAATTCCTGAGAAAATAATGACGATAGGGAAAAGGGGTTTGGGTAGGTGAGATGGTAAGAATTCTAACGAAAACTAAAAGAAAGAAAGAAAGAAAGAAAGAAAGAAAGAAAGAAAGAACTAAGATAATAATACAATTAATAGAGAAATAAATGTAAGAAAGCAAAAGGAAAAAAACGAAAGACCTAAAAGGACATTTCAACTAATAAAAGAAAAAAGTAAAAAAAAAAGAAAAAGTAAGATGACAAAGCATTTAAAGAAGAAAGAAAGAAAGAATAAAGAAAGAAAGACAGAAAGAACTAAACGATAATGCAACTAATAGAAAGAAAGAAAGACAGAAAGAATAAAGAAAGAAAGAATAAAGAAAGAAAGAAAGAAAGAAAGAAAGAACTAAACGATAATGCAACTGATAGAAAGAAAGAAAGAATAAAGAAAGAAAGAAAGAAAGAAAGAACTAAACGATAAAGCAACCAATAGAAAGAAAGAAAGAACTAAACGATTATACAACTAATAAAAATAAAGAAAGAAAGAAAGAAAGAAAGAATAAAGAAAGAAAGAAAAACTAAACGATAATGCAACTAATAGAAATAAATAAAGAAAGAAGAAAGAAAGAAAGAAAGAACTAAACGATAATGCAACTAATAGAAATAAATAAAGAAAGAAAGAATAAAGAAAGAAAGAAAGAAAGAACTAAACGATAATGCAACTAATAGAAAGAAAGAAAGAATAAAGAAAGAAAGAAAGAACTAAACGATAAAGCAACCAATAGAAAGAAAGAAAGAACTAAACGATTATGCAATTAATAAAAATAAATAAAGAAAGAAAGAAAGAAAGAATAAAGAAAGAAAGAAAGAACTAAACGATAATGCAACTAATAGAAATAAATAAAGAAAAAAGAATAAAGAAAGAAAGAAAAAAGAAAGAAAGAATAAAGAAAGAAAGAAAGAAAGAAAGAACTAAACGATAATGCAACCAATAGAAAGAAAGTTAAAACTAAACGATAATGCAACTAATAGAAATAAAGAAAGAATAAAGAAAGAAAGAAAGAAAGAAAGAACTAAACGATAGCCAATAGAAAGAAAGAAAGAACTAAGATAATAATGCAATTAGTAGAGAAAAGAATGTAAAAAAGCAAAAGGAAAGAAAAAAGAAAGACCTAAAAGGATATTTCAACTAATAGAAGGAAAAGTAAAAAAAGAAAGAAAAAAGTAAGATGATAATGAGTTAAAGAAAGAAAGAAAGAAAGAAAGAAAGAAAAACGAATGAGCTGAAAGAATAATGCAACTAATAGAGGAGAGTAGAAAAAAAGAGGGAAGAAACAAAGACTTACACAAATTAAGAAGAAACATGTAATATTATTGAAAATGACTTTTCAAAGACAAATTTTAGAAAAGAAGAATTTGAAAAAGAAAAAATAATTTTAAAAGAATGAAACAAGATAAATGAAGAGCATAAAAATGAAAAATAAAGAAAAAGGAGAAAAAGTAAGTCAGATAGAAAGATTGGTCAGAACAAAATATAATACGAAAAGAAAGAAAAATTCAGGATAAAATCATGAAAAAAGAAATAAAGAACAAAAAGATAAAATTGCATAGAAAGAAAGAAAGAAAGAAAGAAAGAACGAAAGAAAGAAAGAACGAAAGAAAGAAAACTAATGTAAGAAAGAAATAAAGAAAAGAAATAAGACAAAACGGAAAAAAAAGAAAGAAAAGAAAACTAATTTATCAAAGAAATATAGACGAGATAATGATAGAAAAATAAAATAAAACTACTGTAAGGAAGAAAGACAGAAATAAAAGAAATTTAATATAAGTAAACGTGAAAAGAAAACTAATTTAACAAAGAAAGAAAGAAAAGAAAACGAAAGAAAGAAAGAAAGATAGAAAGAAAGAAAGAAAGAAAGAAAGAAGGGATAATGTAGGAAAGATAAAATAAAACTACTGTAAGGAAGAAAAACAAAAAATTTAATGTAAGTAAACGTGAAAAGAAAACTAATTTAGCAAAGAAAGAAAGAAAGAAAGAAAGAAAGAAATAAAGAAAGAAAAGAAAACTAATGTAAGAAAGCAAAAAAAAGAAAAGAATAGACAACTAATATAAGAAAGAATGAAAGAAATAAAGAACCAATTGATAAGACAGCATCAAAAGAAATCGCAGTAAAGAAAGAAATTTTCATTCTCCTCTGTAGAAAATCTGTTATAACGGATCCATGCACCGAGTTATTTAAAGGGTTTATAGATTGTTAATTCCCCATTCTAAGTGTTGTAGACTTGGCTTGATTTTAAATAATTTCATCAAACTTTTTATTGGTTTGTATATAAAAAAAAACGTTTCTTCATTGAAACTTTTGAAACTAACGTAATACTCAACATTTGGTATTCTACGATGAGCGGAGCTCTTCCAAACTCATTTTATAGGCCCGAGAGCCGCTTAAATTACAGTTTTAAAAAGTAAGTGGCCTATTTTATGCTGATATATGGGTAAGATAACGGTTAACTCTAGTCTTGAACAAATTAAGTTTATATTGACAGAGAAAGTGTCATTTTGGGATTTGGTTCTACAAAGCAGTGGCTTGAGTGTAACTTACATCTCATCAATGGAATACGAACGGAATGAGGATGGTTCGCTACAATGTGCGTGGTATGGTAGGTCTAGGGCATCAAGGTTAGAACTGGTGAAACTAAGGAATGTTGTTCATCTGAAGATTTTCCATAAAAATAGTGATAGAGCAGCGAGCGGTTTGCGATGTATCGTCTGTGAGGAAGGGGTTGTAGGGTGGAAAATAAACTGTCACCCATAATGACGCGGAGACGCTTTTAAACTCTGTTTGAGATTGGAAAGTGAAGACACGACAGCCCCTGTCTATATACGACAGCCGTACTCCATTTTCGGCCTTATCTGGCTCTTCTAAAGGTAGAAGATAGCAGTAGCAGTTAGGTTCTTACTGGAGCGGTACAGGGAATCGATTATTTTTCAAGTATCTTCAATAATAGACTATATGTACGCGTTCTACTTGAATTCTGGGTTGAGTTTAAGCCCGGTAGGCTCTCATGGCACGGAGCTACCCAGAGCAAACCCCTGAGTAAGTAACTGAAGCTGAGCTACCAGAACAGGACAAATAATATTGCTGATTCTTCTATGGGTATTGTCAAGAAGCTCATAATGAATATTAAGAGCACCGGACAATATGCGTCATCAATATTCTAAGCATGTACGATTGGTGGAGTTATAGTCTTTCAATGTGTAAGCGTCATACGCTTTGGAGTAAAAGGTCTATAAAAAAAGAAAACACTTCATATACAACTTTAGTAATAATAATAATAATAATAATAATAATAATAAGAAGAAGAAGAAGAAGAAGAAGAAGAAGAAACTTTTAGGCAAATATTATACGTAATAATATGGATCCAAAATACAGGTTCTGTGATAAACACCAAGAAACAATAAACCATCTAATCTCAGGTTGTTCTGTACTTGCCCCAAATGAATATAAAAATCGCCACGATAGAGTGGGGCAATATTTACATTGGACAATGTGCAAACACTATGGAAAATCTGTAAACAAACACTGGTATGAACATCACCCAGCACCGGTTACAGAAATAGAAGATGTCACCATTCTATGGGATTAAACCATCTACACAGACATAACAATTGAAGCAAATAGGTCGGATATTATTGTTAAAAAGCAGAAAGTAGAAACTTGTCTATTAATTGATATGGCTTGTCCAGCGGATTGTAACATAGCAACCAAGGAATTCGAAAAACTGTCAAAATACAAAGACCTGGAAATTGAAATAGAAAGAATGTGGAAATTGAAAACAAGAGTCGTGCCAGTGGTAGTAGGTGTACTTGGAATGATAAAAAAGGAATACAACAACACATTGAAAGAATCCCTGAAAACCCCAGCTTAAGAGATATACAAAAAATTGTCTTGTTAAGTACAGCCCACACACTAAGGAAAACTTTGTCTATGTAACGCTAGGGATGTTAAGGGAGATAGAAAATCATGAAATGGAACCATAACAACACGCCACGACCTGTCTTAGGTTGGTAGTGCGACCATAGCAGAAATCGAATTATGATGAAAAATGACATAATAATAATACTCAATAATGAAAGAAGGTTTAAAATACAAATGAGATTTCCATTTAGTAAATTCAGTAGAAAACAGAAAGAGAACGCAAGAACCAACTGTTGCAGCCAAAAAAATATGGCCAAGAAAGCCAAGAATAAAGCTCTTGAACAGATGAAACAACACTGACAAGACAAACCTCTTTATGGCCAATATCGAGAATGTGCGAAAACCCGATGTTAATAAAAATACTCATCGATAGTTACGAGCACCTGGATTAAAGGCTGAAACTGAAGGCTTTAATTCTTGCAGCGTAAGAAACTTTCAGGCAAATATCATACGTAATAATGTGGATCCAAAATGTAGGTTCTGTGACAAATACCAGATAACCATATAACATCTAATCTCAGGATGCCCTTGACTTCCGCAAAATGATTATAAAAATCGTCGCGATAAACTGGAGTAATATTTACACTGGACAATGTGCAAACACTTTGGAAAATCTGTAAACAAACACTGGTATGAACATCACCCAACACCGGTTACAGAAATGGAAGACGTCAACATTCTATGGAATTACACCGTCTTCACAGATAAGAAAATTGAAGCAAATCGATCAGACATTATTATCAAAAACCGAAAAGAAAAAAAAACTTGCCTACTAACTGATATGGCTTACCTAGCGAATCGTAACATAGCAACCAAGGAATTTGAAAAACTATCAAAGTATGAAGACCTGGAAATTGAAATAGAAAAAATGTGAAAACCGAAAACAAGAAAAGTACCAGTGATAGTAGGTGCACTTGGAATTATAAAAAAGGAACAAAACAACACATTGAAAGTATCACTTGAAGTCACAGCTTAAAGGAAATACAAAAAAGTATCTTGATAAGTACAGCCCACACATTAAAAAGGACTTTGTCCATTTAACGCTAGTGATGCTATGGAAGATAGAAAAACAAACAAAATGTAGCCATAACAATATAACATTAGCTGCCCTACGTCGTATCGCAGACTTGGTAGGTAGTGAGACCATATCAGAAATGTAATAATAATAATAATAATAATAATAATAATAGATTGTCTTTAAATGTAACACGAAATGTGCTTTTGAGTAAGATCATGTAACAAAAAAAAAGTAAATACTTTTGAAAACCCTTAATATATAATAAAAATAATAATATTAATAATTAAGATAGTGGAGTCATAGTCTTTAGATGTGCTTATGAAATAAACTTTTGAGCTCTAAAATATACGAAAATACTTTTGATACTTACAGATATCAACTAAATGTTTCAACCGTCGGAACATTCTTTGACTTTTTCTGAAATTACAAAACTGGTTATACTAGCGGCGACTAAATTTCTTTCAAGAACCAAGCAGGAAAAAAGCAAGCAAAACCTAAGAGAACTACAAAGACATTCGAAAATATCGAGTTTGCAAATGTGAATAGGACACCTAAGCAGAAGAAAGAAGAGACTTCGTTATAGAAAAATCCTCAGTTGGGAATTGATACATATAGAGGACGATAGCAATGCAGATATTGATTGAAATTACCTGACCGGGATTTTTAACGCTATTTTAGTGGTTATTCATATTTCAACAGACTCACCATGTATTTGTTAAACAGTGTTACTTCTGAGATGACAAATCGACTATGGTAAGATTTAAACCGGGCTTCATGGGCAGAGAGCGAACGTTCTAACCACTCTGGCACGCGCCCATGAGGAATGTAACTTCTTGATATTATCGGTCTGAATCAAGTGATTCCAGCATGCGGCCCATTTGGAAAGTGCCTGACAACCATAGCACAAGTTGACCCAATCCTTGTGGGTGAAATTGTGTAGACGACTCCCTTTGCGAAGCCGTCAATGGTTTTGCTACCGAGGATTTGATCGTCTTGGCCTTGTTCAGACTTTTGTTCACGCTAGATAACCCACTCTCTCCTAAAAACTGTAATTAAGATACGATCAGCATAATTGCAGTATAGACCACTGGTGGGTTCTGTGGGTGTTGAAATTCTTCGTCTTGAAACTTTTTCGGTGCGCCAGAGCGTTCTTTATCTTCAACATCGAAATCATTATTTTTTAAGAGTCTGAGCCAATCTCTGCATCTTGTTTGCGACAGAACATGACCTCATAAGCCTCAACGAGAATTCTGTGTGCTTCAGCTGCAGATTTCTTTTGAATAAAGTAATGCAGTAAAATTCCCCGCATTTATTTGGTACTAAATCCGACATGTTTAAAAACATAGTCATTTACACTTTGGTGAAGTGACATGCATTTAATTTCAAGCTTGTTTTCTTATAGATGCGTTATTATCTAAAACTACACGCACGCAGTTCTATGAACGTTTTCTGTTGAAAAACAGAGAGAACTTATTCAAGATCCTAATACATTATTTACATTGTTCGGACTGATTATTTTGGATTTGATTGCCATATTCCTCAAATACACATGGCCTAGTGGATAAAAGCGCTCGTTAGAACTTAAAAACTTAAACTAAAGATTTGTGAGTTCAATCCCTGGCTACAGCAGGGGTGGACAAATTACTTACAGAGTTGAGTTAAAGGGAGATTACTAAGGCATTTGAAAGTGGCATGACTTATAGAACGAGAAAAATACACCCCAGTGATCGAAATAAAGTGTTCGGTTCGAAAATTCAATCACCTGATGAAGGCCAGAACGTACAACGACAGAAACATCGTGAATATGGCAATAAAGATAAGGACAACAGTCCGAACAATGTAAGTATTTTTATTTATTTTCATCTGCCAGCATGAAAATTTAATAAATCTTATTAAAGAAAAATATACGCTTTCGAGTAGGATTCGAACCTGATTCCTCCCTAATTGAGATACAAAGAACATTTTCCGGCGAGGGAAGGCTGAATAGTGCAGGATTAAGCGAAACCCTCGTTATAGACTTTAGAAATGTTCCTCCCTACACAGTTTCTTCGTATCTGAATCAGCATAAGCACGTCAGATAAAACGATGGTTTTCCCTCCCAAGGGGGATCCAAGTTCGAATCCTGCCAGAGGGTGCATATTTTTTCTTTAATAAGATTTCTCGAATATTCAAACCTGTCGACAAAAATAAATAAATATACTGTTTAAGAAATAAACTACTCAAATATGAGTATTCATAAAACATAACGTTTGGGATTACCCCAAAATATGTCGGATTAATAAATAAAAAAATCTATTACTTCGTTCGATGAACTCGAATTTAAAAGAAAAAAAAGCGCGATAATGAAAAAAAAATTTTAAAAAAATAAACAAGTAGATAACAAATGAAATTTAAAAACCCGTAGAAAATAAATAAACGCGAAAGAAAAGACTTCGAAAAGAAATTTGCGATAAGCATGCGCAAAAAAAAAAGGCTGACTTGCTTGTAACGAAATGAGGTTAAATAAAAGAACATCGAAAACTACGAAAAAATTCTTTTGTTCTTTTAATCTAAATAAAAGGAGAAAATATTAAATTAAAATAAAACTACCTATTTTGTTTCTATTAACTTCATATTTCTTACTTCGAACTTTTTTTCTCGTTTATTTTCATTATTATCATTTTGATTCTTTTCATTCCTTCTCTTTCTCTCTGGTTTCCTTCAACGTAATCGCACAAAAAAAAAAAAGGAAAAGAAACCGGAAGTTGGGTATGCTCTGCAAAAATTGACATGGCCGACTCCGTAGGTAACGAAAAGAAAAAAAAAACATGTTGATAATGTATAAGTTTCGTCTGTGCCACGCAAAACTAGTCGAACGTTGGATTGTGCATGTGAAAACATCCCCCTGAGGTTGTCATGGTAACACGGAGAAATTAGTCAGAGGGCTTTATTCCTCGTTCAAGCAAATATTTCAGATTTTTTTTTCAACAACCAGAACTGTTCATATTTTAGAGAAGCCAGTTTAATTTGTTTTAATTACATCCTCTTGAAAAATGGCTCTTTTGAAATATCTCAATGTGAAACTTCCTTTTTTTTTTCTCTCTTGTTTTTCTCTCTTCCTTTGGTCTTTCCATTTTTCATTCTTTTCTTTTTTTCCCCATTATTTTATTCTACTTTATTTTTCCTATTTGTCTTTTTGCGTCGTCACTATTCTTTTTCTCAGCACTTTTCGCTATTTTCTTTGACTTTGATTTTTTTCGAAATTAATATTTTATAATTAATTACTCTTTTCATAATTAACAGTTTATTATTTATTATTTATATATTATCATTTTGAATTCATTCATTTGTTATCACTAATACCTATTTTCATTGTGATTTATATTTGTATTTATTATTTTTTATTTATTATTATTGGTTTAATATTTAACTTGTTTATAATTAATGTATTATTTTAATTTTTTGTTTTAAAATGAAAATGAAGTTTTATGCTAACATTTAGTTGTTAATTATTTTTTATTGGTTATTAATTTTTATTATTTATTAATGATATTATTATTGACAGTAATTTATTAATATTCTTTTGTTATTGTGTATTATCATTTATTTAATTAATAATATTTGTAATTTATTATTGTTATGTATTGATATTTATGTGTAATTGATTGTGATTTATGATTTAAAATTTATTTAGTATTATTGATAATTATTAATATTATTATTATTAATTATTTATTAATTTTATTTTTTATACTTTTGATTACTATTTATTGTTTATTTATATTTTTACTTACTAATTATAATTTGTTACCACTTCGATATTTGTAATTGTTATTTAGTACTTTTCATTGTTTATTATTTTTATGCGTATCATTATTATTTGTCATTATTTAGTGATTATTTATTATTTATATTATTACTTATTTATTACCGCTTATTATCAATTATTTAATCTATAATATTAGTAATGTGTTTGCATTTATTGATATTCAACGGTGTTATTTGTCATATATTACTATTTATTATTACTATTTATTTTAACTTATTATTATTTAAAATAATTATCATTCTTTTATTTTATTGGTAATTAATACATTTAATTTTTATTATTTATTCTCTACTAATTATTATTAATTTATTATCTATTATTATTTATAATTATTACTTTTTAATCATTATTAATTTTATTTATTATTTATAATTATTTCTGATTACTTATTATTCTTTTTTTTTTATTTTTATTTATAATTATTTCATTATTATTACTTATTAATTTAATATATGTTTTGACTATTATCTTGGTTTGTTTTATGACAACGTTTCGGCCGTTGTGCCATTCGACCTTCATCAGATGCATCTCGACCAGGGTAACCTACATGGGATTCCAAACTGAACCATTTATTTAAGCTACGAGTGTTGAATGTTCTTGTTTTACTGCCCATATCTAGGAATATCTCGTCTAGTTCGAATAACATTCCTCCACAGTCTTCTGAAAAGAAATAATGGTTTATTAATATGTTTCAGGATCCCTCTAAAGTTTTTTTCTTCTCTTTCACTAGCGGTGGCCCCTTTGGTTGCATTGTCACTTTAGTTCATGTGGTACCTTTTACTCTGTAACACTCTACCTCAAGTGGCTCTTTGGCCTTGTACTGAGTGATTATCGTAATTAAAAATGTAATATTTATCAACAAGCAAGTAATAACTTCTATCGAATCCCGTTCATCTTTTATCCATTCTTCAATACCCTCTGTATATATTCTCTCTCTCTTTTATATATATATATATATATATATATATATATATATATATATATATATATGGGGGGGTTACGGGTGCTGCCAAGTATATGAAAGTTATGACACCAATCCAAGTCTCCATCTTAGTTATCAAAGTCAAAGTAGTCATGGTCAGCTACAAAAAGACTCTTACCACACACACACACACATATATATATATATATATATATATATATATATATGTTGTTAAATATAAGAGACAATGAATGTCTATTATGTTTAATCATGAGCCGTTCTAAACGTCGTATTTTTGCTTTAATTTCAGTTAAAACAAATAAAGACAAAAATTCTCCACATTTAATGCTGCGGCATCATGTAACTTAAATTTAGTGTATCGAGGCAGTAAGTAATTTTCTAAACATATGTCGTTAAATATAAGAGACAATGAATGTCTATTATGTTTAATCATGAGCCGTTCTAAACGTCGTATTTTGGCTTTAATTTCAGTTGAAAATAAAGACAAAAATTCTACACATATACTAAATTTAAGTTACATGATGCCGCAGCATTAAATGTGGAGAATTTTTGTCTTTATTTGTTTTAACTGAAATTAAAGCAAAAATACGACGTTTAGAACGGCTCATGATTAAACATAATAGACATTCATTGTCTCTTATATTTAACAACATATATTTAGAAAATTACTTGGTGCCTCGATATACTATATATATATATATATATATATATATATATAAGTTAAGGGTGCTGCTGCCAAGTATATGAAAGTTGTGACACCAATCTAAGCAAATTGATCCAAAGAAGAGTTGACATGCAACATTTGCAACCAAACTGGACTCTAGCTCTCTCCCCTCCCCTGTATAACCTTCACTTTATCTCCGCCCATGTATCTGTCATTACACCTGCTTTCTCAGCTTTCTATTGTTCCTTTCTAACTAGCTTGTACTCCTCACTCTTTTCTAATTAATCTTTCTACATTTATGTAACCCCCTGCACATCAGTGGCGTTTCTGCCTTGCTCGGGGTGAAATGATTAAAAAAAAAAAAAATCTGTCTGTCAAAGGCAAGTTTGTCCAGTCATATTAGTTGTCATGATAGTAGGGGACTTAATACTACTACATTCAGAATGACTTCTCTTGTAATGTCTGTGGGAAACTATCTAAGAATGCGAGTGATCTAACTCGGCATTTAAAATCAAAACACAACCTTTGACCAGTGGTATCCAGTATATTGACATATACTATCTGTGGGTTCAAGTGTAAATCATTGCCAGGACTAATTGAAAAAAAAAAGAAGTTATCTTAGATGACACCAACAAGAGAATTGTAACTCCTAAAAATCTCTATATCAATGTAGTCATGCTCGGCCACAAAAGGACTTCTACCATTTATATATATATATATATATATATATATATATATATATATATATATATATTACATATATATTACAAATGTGCACTGGTCTAATCTTATTATGACCAAAAACTAAGATCTTATTATGACCAAAAACTAAGTAATTAATCAACATATATATATATATATATATATATATATATATATATATATATATATATATATATATATTAGGTACTTTCAATAAATCACTGAAAAACAGTATATTCTGAAGAAAAAGGCCCTAAACTTAATAAAAACGAACCTTTTCCATCAAAACGTTTATATTATTATTAAAAGGAAAGATCAAATTAGTTTTTAATTATTTTTTACAATTTTTTAATTCCTTCTTAAATGCTCAAAATTTTGGTATAAATTTTGTTTTTATTTTAGTTAGCGGGTAACCAAGTCGTTATTAGAGTTTACAATGGAAAATGTAATATTACATAACACTGTTTTGTTTTTTTTCCGGTGACAAAAACGTTAAGTTGGAAATTCTTGTAAAACTCAAATAATTGTCGGATTTTAATGAAACTTTCAGAACTTATTCCCAAATAAATGAAAATTATTTTTGAAATTATTATTTTTTTAAAATATTGATAAAAAATTTTTTTAGATCTGTTATCCACCTCCACGCAAATTCATGAAATTTGAAAAAATTATATTTTGTTGTAAAATTAGTTTTAATAGTTAAACGCAGGACTCATTAGTAAGTCATCTATTAATTTTTTCAAACATTTTGCCTTTATTTCTGAAAATCAGCTCTAAATATTAAAATAAAAAATGTAATATAACTCTAATATTATTTTATTTGATAAGCTTTTAATTGCTTCAATAAACAGTATAAAATAAGGACATAATAATATCAAGAACTTTTTTCGATTAATAATGAAATTTTAAAAGAATTGTTTTATTTCTTTTTTTTTAATTATAAAGTTTCAAAAATATTTTTAAATACCTCAAAGATTTGTTGGCGTTAGTTTATAAACTTATTAAGTGAAGATTACATTTACTAATCGAAAAATAAAAAATTTAATCGAAATCCTCGTGACTTCGTATTTTTAGAATAATTTTTTTTTTTTAATATTTTATACAGTAATTTCTATGTGTACATTAAAAGGTAATGTCTTTCAAGATTTCTTCTCTTAACAGGAAAAATTCTACAATTATGTCATTTGTGATCGCCATACATTTATCTCATCTGTCAATCTGTCAACACATTTCAATTGCGGTGGAAAAGTTAAAAAAATTTAACTATAGGTTTTAGAAATATTTTTATTCTAAATTTCATGCTATAAATAAGTAATAAATCAGACTAATTTGTGTAAATCAGACTAATTTAGCATTAAATTTGCTAATTTTTCAAAAATAATATGTCAAATATGTATATTTTATTTCTGCAAGATTTTTAAAACCGAGAATTAAATTTTGTTTACAAATGTGTCGATCGCTCAAAGATCGCAGAAAAATTGAAATATTTTTTTAAATTATCAAATTTTTTTATTCCAATCAATATAATTTCTGTTTGAAATACACTAAAGTATCTTGCTTACTGGAAATAGTAAATTTAATCATTTAGCTTTCAATTAAAACTAAAATAAAAATTTCAAGAAAATATTTTTATTTTTAAAATTTCAATTTAAAAGTTAGTTATCTAAATGAGTGGAGGTACCTAAAAGTATCTCCACTCATTTTCGATAACTAACTTTTACATTGAATTATGACAAGTTATTTTATGAAAATTATCAAATTTAAAGTTAAATTAATTTGATTTGAAACAATATTACTTGCTTACTGCTTGAAATGTAGTATAAAAACGTCACTTAAACACGGTAGCGCTGTTTTCTGAGATGTTGACAGATTTGTGACAACGAGACTCGTCAAAAATGCGAAGTATAGATGATCAGAATTGACAGAAATTTGTAAAACCTAAATAAACGTTTCGCTTTTTGATTTTTAACTACATAGGAAAATTATAAATTTGACATATTTTCAGCAATTATGTAAAACTTTATTGAATTTTAGTTATCTTTTTTTCTAACCTTACGTTTGAAGATGCCTTATGAAAAAAAACTTTGTTTTAGATTAAATTTAACATTTAATAAACTGAGATAATTAAATCAAACAGCGAACCTACTATAGCCAAGTTGTTCATGCAGTCAAAAATATGCTGCTTGCCACACAGAGATCCTAAGGCGAATTGGCATGCCGAAGAAAGCATTCCAGTAGTTGAGTAAAGTTTTAAGAAACAGGACAATTTCGAAGAGAGTACTGGACTGCTATGTACTGTTCGTCCTTCAATATGGCAGTGAATGCTGGACAATACCTTCAAAGATGAAGGAAAAACTTGAAGAAATTGAAATGTGGTTCTACAGAAGGATGCTGCGAATATCATGGATTGAGCATGTGAGCAATGATGAGGTCTTGGAAATGATGGAAACAAAAAGGAAATTAATACTGAGTATCAGAAAGAGACAGCTGAAGTTCCTAGGACATGCAATGAGGAATGGGGGCTTGGAGAATCTGATACTAACGGGCTAGATAGAGGAAAAAAGAGACAGGGGAAAGCAACGGATAACATATTTGAAGGACCTAATCAGGTGGATGACGGAACAAGGTTTGCATGGTGTAACAGGAGAAGGCGTGCTCAGAGCCATCAGGGATAGGGAAAAGTGGAAGGCCATGATCGCCTTCGTCCTGAAGGGACAAGGCACATAGAAGAAGAAGTCCTCAGCACTCTCTCTTGAAAGACGTTTCAACGACAGAAGATGAGAGGCTGATGAACAAGAACATCCAAAAAGGAAAGACAACAATTAGACTTCTTTTCTACAGTAAACTTAAGAGAAGAATGGACAGAGTTTAATAATGTGAGAAATAAGTCTGCTTCAACTTCATTATTAAAAGGCAGAAGGTATCATCCACATAACGATGATACATTACAAGACGAGAGAATAATGAAGCCCCGTGAAAACCGACAAAAATATTAGTTAACGACGGACCCAAAGGCGAACCCATCACTACACCGTCAATCTGCCGATAAATAATATTAAGACTAAATTCGACAGATGATGTGGCGAACTTCATAAGATCAACAAATACACTCTCAGGAAAATCCAAAGGAGACAACGAGGTACGATACAAAATATCACAACACATCTCAGACAAGAGGACACAGGCAGGGCCGTAGCTGATGCTAAATAAAACACCGG
>JBBBDQ010000587.1:2542500-2635000 GCA_037127315.1 Ascarosepion bandense
TTGACGGGAAAGTGGAGTAATCTTTTCTCATTTTAGATGGAAGAAGGAGCCTGGTTCCGAGTATTCCATACCTGCAATAGGACCTTTCCCATTGCACAGGTGTGGTCAGTGTAATATTGATGCCAGTGGTGTTGTTGACTGAAGAGTGGACATTATTTTGTCCTTGGCCCATATGAATACATGCGTGGATGGGCTTCTCACTTAAAAACGACCTTATGTCACGTCTTATATATATCAGATATAACATATGCCTCAATAATAATCCAGATATCTTGCATCAGCTTGCCTCTAGGATTCTTAACATTGTTAGTATGAGTCCT
This sequence comes from Ascarosepion bandense, assembly GCA_037127315.1. NCBI lineage: Eukaryota > Metazoa > Mollusca > Cephalopoda > Sepiida > Sepiidae > Ascarosepion > Ascarosepion bandense. The sequence continues at coordinate 2,542,821 of JBBBDQ010000587.1, forward strand.
TGTGGTATTCTTGTGGCGTTGTGCAAACCGTACAAGACTGTAATCTTAGCACAGGCAGTATCTATCTATCTATCTATCTATCTATCTATCTATCTATCTATCTATCTATCTTAGTCTATTTTTATCTATTGATCGATCTGTCTGTCGACCTTATTTTTCATATCTATCTATTTGTCTATGTATCTGTTGCTTCATCTCTCTCTATCTCTCTATCTCTCTATCTCTCTCTCTCTCTCTCTATATATATATATATATATATATATAGTTTTTGGTCATAATTAAATTTGACCAGTACACAGTTTTATTAAAAAGGGTACAATACAATTATATTGTAGAACTTTTGAATATTTTTCACTTGTAAATGAGTTATTACGCAACCCAGGTTACTACCTTTCGGCATCTTCATGCGATTTTCACTAACTAATTTTACCGTTTTTTTAACGCTCACGTTACAGGGATCTTTTATGAACGCGCAATTTTCAAAATTAGTAATTTATTTGGGGGGGGGGGGGAATAACATAATATAAAAGAAAGAACAAAAATAATTAAATGAAAGAACAGAAATTATGTCCGCGTGTAACCATACCAACAAACACCTATTAGTATCATACAACCATAGATAAAAATATTCTAAGACCTTTAAGTAACTTCTCCTAATTATATATATATATATTTACTTCGCTTAATTGTTTTCTTTTTTTTTTTTTTTTTTTTTTTTTTTTCCACCTTTCTCATGTTTTGGTGTCTTCTTTGTATTATTTTGAGTACCTATATATTTGCTACTTTAAATCTTTGTTGTCAGCCAATTTCCCTGACGAGCCATAGGGTGAAACCGTGGTAGGTTGTTGGCTCTTGCATAGATTTCTGTCTTTGTTTGCTCTACTTTCGTATTGAGCGCTTTAGTGTTAGGGTTGTCGTCTGGGGTTTTTTCTTTCTTACCAGTGCTTGACTTTTTGTTCATGTACTTCGTTTGTTTCTTTTTTTACTTCCCCTTCTTTTCCCTCCGAGTTCGTCCTCGGTGGGTTGTACAAGACGATTTAAATTATAGCTTAATTCATACTAGTTTCGGCAGAGTTAGTTCTGTTACTATTGGTATTGTTATTACTATAGTTAATATTATATATATATATATATATATATATATATATATATATATATATATCTGTACCTGCTTGATGTTTTTCTCGCGAAAACGAAATCCACGGATTAAACCTATAAAGATGGTCATTTTCTGATTGAAATTTAAACTCTTTTTAGCATCGATTCCTCAGAGGCACTCAACTGCCCATTGCTGATAATGCCTCAACTTCATTTGCTCCCATTTATACATTGTTAAGAAATGTGTCATCCAATTTCTACAAGACCGGGCAAAAATCATAACTGGCGACCCAAACACATACCAACAGGAAATTATCAGCATCCAGTGTACCCTTTATAACGGGAACTGACAAATAAACACCCCTGACTCAGCGCCGGAACAGCTCAGCACCGCCAGCTCAACATCACCGACTGTGCACCAGCATAACTCAGGACTGAGACAGCTCAGGACTGAGACAACTCGGCACCAGAATAACTTTTTTATAACCGAATGTGATTTATTAAGAATTAAAACCTTAATGAGTGAATATCTTTCTTCAAGTAAGACATTTATAAAGGCATTATGTCAAATATGAACCAATTATTTGTTTTTAATTATTCTCAATAAAGTAAATCGTAAAGAATTTTTTAATACTGTAAATTGACAGATAAAAAATAATTGAATTTAATAATTTAATAAAACACAAAAAGTAAGAAAAATGCAAAATAAAATATTTTCCTAAAGATAGTATGTTTTTATGTCACTTTTAAAAAAAAAAAAAAGGAATTGAATTTGATTTTACAAAAACTGTTTAAGTGTTTTTTTGTTTATAATATATGTCAGGCAAGTAATATAATTTCAATAATTCACAGCATTAATTTTTTTTTTTAATCGTATCACCCCGAGCAAGGCGGTAACGCCACTGATGTGTAGGGGGCTACGTAATAGTGAGAAGATGGGTAAAGAGAAAGCTGGAAACCACATCCTAAACAGGGAACAAGGGATGAGCCTCTTAACCTGTTCAATAGACGTGGGTGGAGTGTGAACCGGGCGATAGATCTATCTACTCCAATTGAAAAAAAAGTTAGAAGATTGGTAAAGAGAAAGCCGGAAACCACGTCCTAAACAGGGAACAAGGGATGAGCCTCTTAACCTGTTCAATAGACGTGGGTGGAGTGTGAAACGGGCGATAGATAGATCTATCTACTCCAATTAAATGTTATAATATTTTGATAAAAATATTGTTGGTCAGAAATGTCATCAACTGCAAATATGACGACATGGTCGCTATGATACTGGTTCCCAACCAAGTGATTTCCTATGTTGGAGAACACATTATAGTCAAATCAGGAGAATCGGTCGGGTGATCCACCGGGGAAAATCAGGAGAATCGGTCGTGTGATCCACCAAGTAAAATCAGGAGAATCGGTTGGGTGATCCACCAGCTAAAATCAGGAGAATCGGTCGTGTGATCCACCAGGTAAAATCAGGAGAATCGGTCGGGTGATCCACCAGGTAAAATCAGGAGAATCGGTCGGGTGATCCACCAGGTAAAATCAGGAGAATCGGTCGGGTGATCCACCAGGTAAAATCAGGAGAATCGGTTGGGTGATCCACCAGGTAAAATCAGGAGAATCGGTCGTGTGATCCACCAGGTAAAATCAGGAGAATCGGTCGGGTGATCCACCAGGTAAAATCAGGAGAATCGGTCGGGTGATCCACCAGGTAAAATCAGGAGAATCGGTCGGGTGATCCACCAGGTAAAATCAGGAGAATCGGTCGGGTGATCCACCGGGGAAAATCAGGAGAATCGGTCGTGTGATCCACCAAGTAAAATCAGGAGAATCGGTCGGGTGATCCACCAGCTAAAATCAGGAGAATCGGTCGTGTGATCCACCAGGTAAAATCAGGAGAATCGGTCGGGTGATCCACCAGGTAAAATCAGGAGAATCGGTCGGTGATCCACCAGGTAAAATCAGGAGAACCGGTCGGGTGATCCACCAGGTAAAATCAGGAGAATCGGTTGGGTGATCCACCAGCTAAAATCAGGAGAATCGGTCGTGTGATCCACCAGGTAAAATCAGGAGAATCGGTCGGGTGATCCACCAGGTAAAATCAGGAGAATCGGTCGTGTGATCCACCAGGTAAAATCAGGAGAATCGGTCGTGTGATCCACCAGGTAAAATCAGGAGAATCGGTCGGGTGATCCACCAGGTAAAATCAGGAGAATCGGTCGGGTGATCCACCAGGTAAAATCAGAAGAATCGGTCGGGTGATCCACCAGGTAAAATCAGGAGAATCGGTCGTGTGATCCACCAGGTAAAATCAGGAGAATCGGTCGTGTGATCCACCAGGTAAAATCAGGAGAATCGGTCGTGTGATCCACCAGGTAAAATCAGGAGAATCGGTCGGGTGATCCACCAGTTAAAATCAGGAGAACCGGTCGGGTGATCCACCAGGTAAAATCAGGAGAATCGGTTGGGTGATCCACCAGCTAAAATCAGGAGAATCGGTCGTGTGATCCACCAGGTAAAATCAGGAGAATCGGTCGGGTGATCCACCAGGTAAAATCAGGAGAATCGGTTGGGTGATCCACCAGGTAAACTCAGGAGAATCGGTTGGGTGATCCACCAGGTAAAATCAGGAGAATCGGTCGTGTGATCCACGAGGTAAAATCAGGAGAATCGGTCGTGTGATCCACCAGGTAAAATCAGGAGAATCGGTCGGGTGATCCACCAGGTAAAATCAGGAGAATCGGTCGTGTGATCCACCAGGTAAAATCAGGAGTATCGGTCGTGTGATCCACCAGGTAAAATCAGGAGAATCGGTCGGGTGATCCACCAGGTAAAATCAGGAGAATCGGTCGGGTGATCCACCAGGTAAAATCAGGAGAATCCTTCGTGTGATCCACCAGGTAAAATCAGGAGAATCGGTCGGGTGATCCACCAGGTAAAATCAGGAGAATCGGTCGGGTGATCCACCAGGTAAAAGCCACGGTGAAGGCGAAAGCGAAATAGAAATTAAAACCAATGTCTTATGAGCATTGTCTTGATAAAAAAAAAACACGTTCCGTCTGTTTTCATCTGCGTTTAGTTTTCATCCCTTCGTATCTGCTTCATCCTGCTGGCAAAGTACTCTCCGTTGATGGTATGGCCGTTTTGAAGATAGTCAATAAACACAATCTTCTTCCCTGTAGAAACGACTTTGGCCTTCTTTGCAGCAGGTGAGGAACTGATGTGTCCACTGTACTAATTGTCTCTTTGTCTCTGGCTCAAAGAGATTAAGTCAACACTCATACAGGGTTAAGAAACGTTCAAGAAAACCAGCTGGATCTCACTTAAACAATGTTAGATTTTCCCCGTGATGTGGTCAGTGTGGTCGCCTTTTATCAGGCGTCAGAAGACATGTCACCCACCGGGCAGAAACCTTCAGAAAGATTAGTTTGTAGAATATTTTTAAATCTCTCACGGGATATGTTAATCGCATTGGCTATTTGATTTATAGTCAGTTGCCTGTCATTCATCATCTTGTTGGAAACACGATCAATGTTTCACGACTCTAGCATCACTTCTTTATAGTCAACCTATGAAGTTTTCAGCACTCCCTCGTACGTTGTCTGTAGCAAAGAATTCTTATTTAAATTTACATTTTCCTTATTTACCCAATATATGCGATTATAATATTTCAACTATATTAATAAACTTTATTAATATTACTATATTACTTTATCATAATTAGTAGAACTAGCATCAGTGAATCAATATTATCTCCAAAAGTCTAAATATATTTTCTGATTTAAAATAATCTTCAAAAGATTGATAAGCCGTACAAACAAATCAATCAATAACTTCAACAACAATAGTAGTAAATATGTTTGCCTCTCGTCCGGTTCATACTCTTCCTCGGTATTTTGAACTGGAGTAGAAGTTTATCCTTTATTTCTTGTTTAGGATTGGGATATCCGGTTCCTTCTAGAGTCTTTTTCTTCTTTTTCACTTCCAGTGGTCCATTGAGTCTTGGTGGCATCATCGTCTTGATTGGAGTAGTACCTTTTACTCAGTAAGCCTCTACTTCGAGTGACTCTTGGGTCTTGTACAGGGTGAACATTATTGTAAAATATATATATTATATTCTAATAAGTGTTTTAATATAATATGATCGATAGCAAATCTTATATAAATAGTATATACCCATAACGGCTTTATTTTATTATTATTTATTATTATTTATTTATTATTTATTTATTTATTATTTATTTTATTTTATTATTTATTTATTATTATTTATTATTATTTATTTTATTTTATTATTATTTACTGTTGTTAATCTCTTATTTGGCGTCATATAATCTACAGAATGAACAAAGTTTCTTTGATGTTAGCATGTAGCTTCTTGTCGGATATATTCAGCCTTCAAAGCGATATGGTTCTGATCCAATTAGAATTCTAACCAGCATTCATTATCGGGGGTCACAACCTTAGAAGACATGTCATGTCATGCCATTCATTATCGGGGGTCACAACCTTAGAAGACATGTCACCCACCGGGCAGAAACCTTCAGAAAGTTTAGTTTGTAGAATATTTTCAAATCTCTCACGGGATATGTTAATCGCATTGGCTATTTGATTTATAGTCAGTTGCCTGTCATTCATCACCTTGTTGGAAACACGATCAATGTTTCACGACTCTAGCATCACTTCTTTATAGTCAACCTATGAAGTTTTCAGCACTCCCTCGTACGTTGTCTGTAGCAAAGAATTCTTATTTAAATTTACATTTTCCTTATTTACCCAATATATGCGATTATAATATTTCATCTATATTAATAAACTTTATTAATATTACTATATTACTTTGTCATAATTCTTCGTAAAACTAATAAATCCGACATACTAGAATGGGTGACTCTTTGAGAATACCAGCCGCTGCAAGCTTGGATGAGCTGGTGGTGTAATGGATTACGGCTGCAAATTGGAAATCGGAGAGCTCAGTTCAAATTCCATTCACGTTCGTTATATTGACTTTCGCGTAAATATCCTTGGGATGAGATATGAACCCACCTCTTCTCAACCAACTATGGGTTAATTAGTAGAACTAGCATCAGTGAATCAATATTATCTCCAAAAGTCAGATGACACAGTGTTGATAGTACAAACACAAAGAAAACTAAAGTAACTTTTACAGAAGGTAGTAAAGGAAGCCGAGAAAAAAAGGACTAAATATGAATTGCAAGATTACAGAATGCATAAATAACGTATTAACAAAGTAGAAACAAAGAAAAGACTACTTAATTTTTATGTAATATTTGTCCTCCTAAGAGGAAGAGGAGACAACTTAAATGTAGTTCTACAGAAGGATGCTGAGAATGCCATGTATTGAACATGTGAGCAATGACGAAGTTTTAGAGGAAATGGAAACACAAAGGTCATTCATATTTAACATTAGAAAAAGACAGTTTAAACGTCTAGAGTACATAATAAGGAAAGAAGACTTGGAAAATTTGACACTGACAAGACATATTACAGGCAAGACAAACAACGCATAACCTACAAACCGAGCTTGTGTAAATGTTTGACAGAACAGGGATTAAGATAGAAAGCGGAAAGACAAAAGTTACTAAAAGCTACAAAGGCAGGAAATTGTGGAGAGCCATGATCACCTACCTCTTGAAGGAAGATGGAACATAGAAGAGAACATTGCTAGCTGCGTAAAGACAAAAGTTACTAAAAGCTACAAAGGCAGGAAATTGTGGAGAGCCATGATCACCTACCTCTTGAAGGGAGATGGAACATAGAAGAGAACGTTGCTAGCTGCTGTATCGGCTGTTTCTTTTTTTAGCAATTAAAAACACTGGTAAAGTGTTTCTGCATGTCTTTTATGCATTTTACTATAAACTTCTGACGTCTTGACTTCTAGTCTTGGATCTAATCAATACAGGAAGTTTTTTTTCTCGTGGTGTAGAGCGGGGATTCTCTATATGTCTGACAATTTTTTTTTAAATTGGTCTGATTTTGGTGCAAGTAAAATAGATAGTCTTCGAATTTTCTTTTTTTCTTCCACTGGTATGAAATTATGAAAACACAAACTGCTTTATTTTATTTTTAAAGGAAAATAATTAAAAACTAATTTTTAAAAAACTTGTCGATGTTTTTTTTCTTATAATAAATTATATTTTCCAATTGACTTGACACATTTTCTTGTTTTATTGCATGATGTTAGAAAGACTTCGTGTTCATTTAATTCATTTTTTTTATTTGAGACCAGAATTTTGTATCCATTTAATGTTAGTTATTGAGTTACAATATGACTGGATTAACACAAATATTATTTTCGTTTTTAAAAGATTTCCTTTTCCTGTCGTATATGAACATTTTTAATACACAATTCCACTATTAATTATTTATAACTTATCAATTTTTTCGTTACAGTCAATGTCTGTTTTAGGTTTTATTGTCTAATATATTTAATTTTTTTTTCCTTCAAATGTTTTACTCAGGATTTATATTTTTTACTACATTTTCCTTTTGTGAATATAATGTATTTCCTATTTCAGTTTGTCTTTGTAAATAAAATGTATAACCTATTAAAGTTTTCCTTTGTAAATATATTTCTTATTATATTTTGTTTTTGTAAATTTAATGTATTTTCTATGACATTTAGCTTTTGTGAATATAATGTATTTCCGTTTAGCTTTGTAGATATAATATGTTTCTTATTATATTTTGCTTTTGTAAATACAGTTCATTTCCTATTATATTTTGCTTTTGTAAATACAGTTCATTTCTTATTATATTTTGCTTTTGTAAATACAGTTCATTTCCTATTATATTTTGCTTTTGTAAATATAGTTAATTTCCTATTATATTTTGCTTTTGTAAATACAGTTCATTTCCTATTATATTTTGCTTTTGTAAATATAGTTCATTTCCTATTATATTTTGCTTTTGTAAATACAGTTCATTTACTAATATAATTTGATTTTGTAAATATAGTTGATTTCCTATTATATTTTGCTTTTGTAAATATAGTTGATTTCCTATTATATTTTGCTTTTGTAAATATAGTTCATTTCCTAAAATAATTTGATTTTGTAAATAATTTATTCCCTATTATATTTTGCTTTTGTAAATACAGTTCATTTCCTATTATATTTTGCTTTTGTAAATATAGTTCATTTCCTATTATATTTTGCTTTTGTAAATACAGTTCATTTCCTATTATATTTTGCTTTTGTAAATACAGTTCATTTCCTATTATATTTTGCTTTTGTAAATACAGTTCATTTCCTATTATATTTTGCTTTTGTAAATACAGTCCATTTCCTATTATATTTTGCTTTTGTAAATACAGTTCATTTCCTATTATATTTTGCTTTTGTAAATATAGTTCATTTCCTAATATAATTTGATTTTGTAAATAAAGTTCATTTCCTATTATATTTTGCTTTTGTAAATAGAGTTCATTTCCTATTATATTTTGCTTTTGTAAATAGAGTTCATTTCCTATTATATTTTGCTTTTGTAAATACAGTTGATTTCCTATTATATTTTGCTTTTGTAAATACAGTTCATTTCCTAAAATAATTTAATTTAGTAAATAATTCATTTCCTATTATATTTTGCTTTTGTAAATACAGTTCATTTCCTATTATATTTTGCTTTTGTAAATATAGTTCATTTCCTATTATATTTTGCTTTTGTAAATACAGTTCATTTCCTATTATATTTTGCTTTTGTAAAAATAGTTCATTTCCTATTATATTATGCTTTTGTAAATATAGTTCATTTCCTATTATATTTTACCTTTGTAAATACAGTTCATTTCCTATTATATTTTGCTTTTTTAAATATAGTTCATTTCCTATTATATTTTGCTTTTGTAAATACAGTTCATTTCCTAATATAATTTGATTTTGTAAATATAGTTGATTTCCTATTATATTTTGCTTTTGTGAATATAGTTGATTTCCTATTATATTTTGCTTTTGTAAATACAGTTCATTTCCTAAAATAATTTGATTTTGTAATTAATTCATTTCCTATTATATTTTGCTTTTGTAAATACAGTTCATTTCCTATTATATTTTGCTTTTGTAAATATAGTTCCTTTCCTATTATATTTTGCTTTTGTAAATACAGTTCATTTCCTAATATAATTTGATTTTGTAAATACAGTTCATTTCCTATTACATTTTGCTTTTGTAAATACAGTTCATTTCCTAATATAATTTGATTTTGTAAATATAGTTCATTTCCTATTATATGTTGCTTTTGTAAATACAGTTCATTTCCTATTATATTTAGCTTTTGTAAATACAGTTCATTTCCTATTATATTTTGCTTTTGTAAATACAGTTCATTTCCTATTATATTTTGCTTTTGTAAATATAATTCATTTCCTAATATAATTTGATTTTGTAAATATAGTTCATTTCCCATTATATTTTGCTTTTGTAAATAGAGTTAATTACCTATTATATTTTGCTTTTGTAAATACAGTTCATTTCCTATTATATATTGCTTTTGTAAATATAGTTGATTTCCTAATATATTTTGCTTTTGTAAATACAGTTCATTTCCTAAAATAATTTGATTTAGTAAATAATTCATTTCCTATTATATTTTGCTTTTGTAAATATAGTTCATTTCCTATTATATTTTGCTTTTGTAAATACAGTTTATTTCCTATTATATTTTGCTTTTGTAAATACAGTTCATTTCCTATTATATATTGCTTTTGTAAATACAGTTCATTTCCTATTATATTTTGCTTTTGTAAATATAGTTCATTTCCTATTATATTTTGCTTTTGTAAATATAGTTCATTTCCTAATATAATTTGATTTTGTAAATATAGTTCATTTACTATTATATTTTGCTTTTGTAAATATAGTTCATTTCCTATTATATTTTGCTTTTGTAAATACAGTTCATTTCCTATTATATTTTAGTTTTGTAAATATAGTTCATTTCCTATTATATTTTGCTTTTGTAAATACAGTTCATTTCCTAATATAATTTAATTTGGTAAATATAGTTGATTTCCTATTCTTTTTGCTTTTTTAGATATAGTTGATTTCCTATTATATTTTGCTTTTGTAAATACTGTTCATTTCTTAAAATAATTTGATTTTGCAAATAATTTATTTCCTATTATATTTTGCTTTTGTAAATATAGTTCATTTCATTATATTTTGCTTTAGTAGATATAGTTCATTTCTTATTATATTTTGCTTTTGTAAATACAGTTCATTTCCTATTATATTTTGCTTTTGTAAATACAGTTCATTTCCTAATATAATTTGCTTTTGTAAATACAGTTCATTTCCTATTATATTTTGCTTTTGTAAATACAGTTCATTTCCTATTATATTTGGCTTTTGTAAATATAGTTCATTTCCTATTATATTTTGCTTTTGTAAATATAGTTCATTTCCTATTATATTTGGCTTTTGTAAATATAGTTCATTTCCTAATATAATTTGATTTTGTAAATATAGTTCATTTCCTATTATATTTTGCTTTTGTATATACATTTCATTTCCAATTATATTTGCTTTTGTAAATATAGTTCATTTCCTATTATATTTTGCTTTTGTAAATACAGTTCATTTCCTCATATAATTTGATTTTGTAAATATAGTTCATTTTCTATTATATTTTGCTTTTGTAAATACAGTTCATTTCTATTATATTTTGCTTTTGTAAATATAGTTCATTTCCTAATATATATTGCTTTTGTAAATACAGTTCATTTCCCAATATAATTTAATTTGGTAAATATAGTTGATTTCCTATTATATTTTGCTTTTTGTAAAATATAGTTCATTTCCTATTATATTTTGCTTTAGTAGATATAGTTCATTTCCTATTATATTTTGCTTTTGTAAATACAGTTCATTTCCTAAAATAATTTGATTTTGTAATTAATTCATTTCCTATTATATTTTGCTTTTGTAAATACAGTTCATTTCCTATTATATTTTGCTTTTGTAAATACAGTTCATTTCCTATTATATTTGGCTTTTGTAAATACAGTTCATTTCCTATTATATTTTGCTTTTGTAAATATAGTTGATTTCCTATTATATTTTGCTTTTGTAAATACAGTTCATTTCCTAAAATAATTTGATTTAGTAAATAATTCATTTCCTATTATATTTTGCTTTTGTAAATATAGTTCATTTCCTATTATATTTTGCTTTGTAAATAAAGTTCATTTCCTATTATATTTTGCTTTTGTAAATACAGTTTATTTCCTCTTCCTATTATATTTTGCTTTTGTAAGTACAGTTCATTTCCTATTATATATTGCTTTTGTAAATACAGTTCATTTCCTCTTATATTTTGCTTTTGTAAATACAGTTCATTTCCTATTATATTTTGCTTTTGTAAATATAGTTCATTTCCTATTATATTTTGCTTTTGTAAATACAGTTCATTTCCTAATATAATTTAATTTGGTAAATATAGTTGATTTCCTAATATATTTTGCTTTTTTAGATATAGTTGATTTCCTATTATATTTTGCTTTTGTAAATACTGTTCATTTCTTAAAATTTTGTAAATAATTTATTTCTATTATATTTTGCTTTTTGTAAATATAGTTCATTTCCTAATATATTTTGCTTTAGTAGATATAGTTCATTTTCTATTATATTTTGATTTGTAAAATATACTTGATTTCCTATTATATATTTTGTTTTTGTAAATACAGTACATTTCCTAAAATAATTTGATTTTGTAAATAATTCATTTCCTATTATATTTTGCTTTTGTAAATACAGTTCATTTTCTATTATATTTTGCTTTTTGTAAATACAGTTCATTTCCTAATATAATTTGATTTTGTCAATATAGTTCATTTCCTATTATATTTGCTTTTGTAAATACAGTTCATTTCCTATTATATTTGCTTTTGTAAATATAGTTCATTTCCTATTATATTTTGCTTTTGTAAATACAGTTCATTTCCTAATATAATTTGCTTTTGTAAATACAGTTCATTTCCTATTATATTTTGCTTTTGTAAATACAGTTCATTTCCTATTATATTTTGCTTTTGTAAATACAGTTCATTTCCTATTATATTTTGCTTTTGTAAATATAGTTCATTTCCTATTATATTTGGCTTTTGTAAATATAGTTCATTTCTAATATAATTTGATTTTGTAAATATAGTTCATTTCTTATTATATTTTGCTTTTGTAAATACAGTTCATTTCCTCATATAATTTGATTTTGTAAATATAGTTCATTTTCTATTATATTTTGCTTTTGTAAATACAGTTCATTTCCTATTATATTTTGCTTTTGTAAATATAGTTCATTTCTAATATATTTTGCTTTTGTAAATACAGTTCATTTCCTAATATAATTTAATTTGTTAAATATAGTTGATTTCCTATTATATTTTGCTTTTTTAGATATAGTTGATTTCCTATTATATTTTGCTTTTGTAAATACTGTTCATTTCTTAAAATAATTTGATTTTGTAAATAATTTATTTCCTATTATATTTTGCTTTTGTAAATATAGTTCATTTCCTATTATATTTTGCTTTAGTAGATATAGTTCATTTCCTATTATATTTTTGCTTTTGTAAATATAGTTCATTTCCTAATATAATTTGATTTTGTAAATATAGTTCATTTCCTATTATATTTTGCTTTTGTATATACAGTTCATTTCCTATTATATTTTGCTTTTGTAAATACATTCATTTCCTAATATAATTTGATTTTGAAAATATAATTCATTTCCTATTATATTTTTGTTTTGTAAATATACTTACGTTTCCTATTATATATTTTGTTTTTGTAAATACAGTTCATTTCTAAAATAATTTCATTTTGTAAATAATTCATTTCTATTATATTTTGCTTTTGTAAATACAGTTCATTTCCTATTATATTTGCTTTTGTAAATACAGTTCATTTCCTAATATAATTTGATTTTGTAAATATAGTTCATTTTCCTATTATATTTTGCTTTTGTAAATACAGTTCATTTCCTATTATATTTTTGCTTTTGTAAATATAGTTCATTTCCTATTATATTTTGCTTTTGTAAATACAGTTCATTTCCTAATATAATTTGCTTTTGTAAATACAGTTCATTTCCTATTATATTTTGCTTTTGTAAATACAGTTCATTTTCCTATTATATTTTGCTTTTGTAAATACAGTTCATTTCCTATTATATTTTGCTTTTGTAAATATAGTTCATTTCCTATTATATTTGGCTTTTGTAAATATAGTTCATTTCCTAATATAATTTGATTTTGTAAATATAGTTCATTTCCTATTATATTTTGCTTTTAAATATAGTTGATTTCCTATTATATTTTGCTTTTGTAAATATAGTTGATTTCCTATTATAGTTTGCTTTTTGTAAGTATAGTTCATTTCCTAATATAATTTGATTTTCTAAATATAGTTCATTTTCTATTATATTTTGCTTTTGTAATACAGTTCATTTCCTATTATATTTTGCTTTTGTAAATATGGTTAGTTCATTTCCAATTATATTCTGCTTTTGTAAATACAGTTGATTTCCTATTATATTTTGCTTTTGTAAATATAGTTGATTTCCTATAATATTTTGCTTTTGTAAATATAGTGCATTTCCTATTATATTTTGCTTTTGTAAATATAGTTCATTTTCCTATTATATTTTGCTTTTGTAAATATAGTTCATTTCCTATTATATTTTGCTTTTGTAAATATAGAGCATATCCTATTATATTTTGCTTTTGTAAATACAGTTCATTTCCTATTATATTTTGCTTTTGTAAATATAGTTCATTTCCTATTATATTTTGCTTTTGTAAATATAGTTCATTTCCTAATATAATTTGATTTTGTAAATATAGTTCATTTCCTATTATATTTTGCTTTTGTAAATATAAGAGCATTTCCTATTATATTTTGCTTTTGTAAATACAGTTCATTTCCTATTATATTTTGCTTTTGTAAATACAGTTCATTTCCTAATATAATTTGATTTTGTAAATATAGTTCATTTTCCTATTATATTTTGCTTTTGTAAATACAGTTCATTTCCTATTATATTTTGCTTTTGTAAATATAGTTCATTTCCTATTATATTTTGCTTATGTAAATACAGTTCATTTCCTCATATAATTTGATTTTGTAAATATAGTTCATTTTCTATTATATTTTGCTTTTGTAAATACAGTTCATTTCCTATTATATTTTGCTTTTGTAAATACAGTTCATTTCCTAATATAATTTGATTTTGTAAATATAGTTCATTTACTATTATATTCTGCTTTTGTAAATACAGTTCATTTCCTATTATATTTTGCTTTTGTAAATATAGTTCATTTCCTAATATATATTGCTTTTGTAAATACAGTTCATTTCCTAATATAATTTAATTTGGTAAATATAGTTGATTTCCTATTATATTTTGCTTTTGTAAATATAGTTCATTTCCTATTATATTTTGCTTTAGTAGATATAGTTCATTTCCTATTATATTTTGCTTTTGTAAAGCTAGTTCATTTCCTAAAATAATTTGATTTTGTAATTAATTCATTTCCTATTATATTTTGCTTTTGTAAATACAGTTCATTTCTATTATATTTTGCTTTTGTAAATACAGTTCATTTCCTATTATATTTGGCTTTTGTAAATACAGTTCATTTCCTATTATATTTTGCTTTTGTAAATATAGTTGATTTCCTATTATATTTTGCTTTTGTAAATACAGTTCATTTCCTAAAATAATTTGATTTAGTAAATAATTCATTTCCTATTATATTTTGCTTTTGTAAATATAGTTCATTTCCTATTATATTTGCTTTTGTAAATAAAGTTCATTTCCTATTATATTTTGCTTTTGTAAATACAGTTTATTTCCTATTATATTTTTGCTTTTGTAAGTACAGTTCATTTCCTATTATATATTGCTTTTGTAAATACAGTTCATTTCCTCTTATATTTTGCTTTTGTAAATACAGTTCATTTCCTATTATATTTTGCTTTTGTAAATATAGTTCATTTCCTATTATATTTTACTTTTGTAAATACAGTTCATTTCCTAATATAATTTAATTTGGTAAATATAGTTGATTTCCTAATATATTTTGCTTTTTTAGATATAGTTGATTTCCTATTATATTTTGCTTTTGTAAGTAAGTTCATTTCCTAATATATTTTGCTTTAGTAGATATAGTTCATTTTCTATTATATTTTGATTTGTAAATATACTTGATTTCCTATTATATATTTTGTTTTTGTAAATACAGTTCATTTCTAAAATAATTTGATTTTGCTGCAATAATTCATTTCCTATTATATTTTGCTTTTGTAAATACAGTTCATTTCCTATTATATTTTGCTTTTGTAAATACAGTTCATTTCCTAATATAATTTGATTTTGTAAATATAGTTCATTTCCTATTATATTTTGCTTTTGTAAATACAGTTCATTTCCTATTATATTTTGCTTTTGTAAATATAGTTCATTTCCTATTATATTTTGCTTTTGTAAATACAGTTCATTTCCTAATATAATTTGCTTTTGTAAATACAGTTCATTTCCTATTATATTTTGCTTTTGTGTAAATACAGTTCATTTCCTATTATATTTTGCTTTTGTAAATACAGTTCATTTCCTATTATATTTTGCTTTTGTAAATATAGTTCATTTCCTATTATATTTGGCTTTTGTAAATATGGTTTCATTTCCTAATATAATTTGATTTTGTAAATATAGTTCATTTCTTATTATATTTTGCTTTTTGTAAATACAGTTCATTTCCTCATATAATTTGATTTTGTAAATATAGTTCATTTTCTATTATATTTTTGCTTTTGTAAAATACAGTTCATTTCCTGTTATATTTTGCCTTTTGTAAATATAGTTCATTTCCTAATATATTTTGCTTTTGTAAATACAGTTCATTTCCTAATATAATTTAATTTGTTAAATATAGTTGATTTCCTATTATATTTTTGCTTTTAGATATAGTTGATTTCCTATTATATTTTGCTTTTGTAAATACTGTTCATTTCTTAAAATAATTTGATTTTGTAAATAATTTATTTCCTATTATATTTTGCTTTTGTAAATATAGTTCATTTCCTATTATATTTTTGCTTTAGTAGATATAGTTCATTTCCTATTATATTTTGCTTTTGTAAATATAGTTCATTTCCTAATATAATTTGATTTCATAAATATAGTTCATTTCCTATTATATTTTGCTTTTGTATATACAGTTCATTTCCTATTATATTTTGCTTTTGTAATATAGTTCATTTCCTATTATATTTTGCTTTTGTAAATACAGTTCATTTTCCTAATATAATTTGATTTTGAAAATATAATTCATTTTCTATTATATTTTGTTTTGTAAATATACTTGATTTCCTATTATATATTTTGTTTTGTAAATACAGTTCATTTTCCTAAAATAATTTCATTTTGTAAATAATTCATTTCCTATTATATTTTGCTTTTGTAAATACAGTTCATTTCCTATTATATTTTGCTTTTGTAAATACAGTTCATTTCCTAATATAATTTGATTTTGTAAATATAGTTCATTTCCTATTATATTTTGCTTTTGTAAATACAGTTCATTTCCTATTATATTTTGCTTTTGTAAATATAGTTCATTTCCTATTATATTTTGCTTTTGTAAATACAGTTCATTTCCTAATATAATTTGCTTTTGTAAATACAGTTCATTTCCTATTATATTTTGCTTTTGTAAATACAGTTCATTTCCTATTATATTTTGCTTTTGTAAATACAGTTCATTTCCTATTATATTTTGCTTTTGTAAATATAGTTCATTTCCTATTATATTTGGCTTTTGTAAATATAGTTCATTTCCTAATATAATTTGATTTTGTAAATATAGTTCATTTCCTATTATATTTTGCTTTTGTATATACATTTCATTTCCTATTATATTTTGCTTTTGTAAATATAGTTTATTTCCTATTATATTTTGCTATTGTAAATACAGTTCATTTCCTAATATAATTTGATTTTGTAAATACAGTTCATTTCCTATTACATTTTGCTTTTGTAAATACAGTTCATTTCCTAATATAATTTGATTTTGTAAATATAGTTCATTTTTTATTATATTTTGCTTTTGTAAATACAGTTCATTTCCTATTATATTTTGCTTTTGTAAATATAGTTCATTTCCAATTATATTCTGCTTTTGTAAATACAGTTCATTTCCTATTATGTTTTGCTTTTGTAAATATAGTTGATTTCCTATTATATTTTGCTTTTGTAAATATAGTTGATTTCCTATTATAGTTTGCTTTTGTAAATATAGTTCATTTCCTAATATAATTTGATTTTCTAAATATAGTTCATTTTCTATTATATTTTGCTTTTGTAATACAGTTCATTTCCTATTATATTTTGCTTTTGTAAATATAGTTCATTTCCAATTATATTCTGCTTTTGTAAATACAGTTGATTTCCTATAATATTTTGCTTTTGTAAATATAGTGCATTTCCTATTATATTTTGCTTTTGTAAATATAGTTCATTTCCTATTATATTTTGCTTTTGTAAATATAGTTCATTTCCTATTATATTTTGCTTTTGTAAATATAGAGCATATCCTATTATATTTTGCTTTTGTAAATACAGTTCATTTCCTATTATATTTTGCTTTTGTAAATATAGTTCATTTCCTATTATATTTTGCTTTTGTAAATATAGTTCATTTCCTAATATAATTTGATTTTGTAAATATAGTTCATTTCCTATTATATTTTGCTTTTGTAAATATAGAGCATTTCCTATTATATTTTGCTTTTGTAAATACAGTTCATTTCCTATTATATTTTGCTTTTGTAAATACAGTTCATTTCCTAATATAATTTGATTTTGTAAATATAGTTCATTTCCTATTATATTTTGCTTTTGTAAATACAGTTCATTTCCTATTATATTTTGCTTTTGTAAATATAGTTCATTTCCTATTATATTTTGCTTATGTAAATACAGTTCATTTCCTCATATAATTTGATTTTGTAAATATAGTTCATTTTCTATTATATTTTGCTTTTGTAAATACAGTTCATTTCCTATTATATTTTGCTTTTGTAAATACAGTTCATTTCCTAATATAATTTGATTTTTTAAATATAGTTCATTTACTATTATATTCTGCTTTTGTAAATACAGTTCATTTCCTATTATATTTTGCTTTTGTAAATATAGTTCATTTCCTAATATATATTGCTTTTGTAAATACAGTTCATTTCCTAATATAATTTAATTTGGTAAATATAGTTGATTTCCTATTATATTTTGCTTTTGTAAATATAGTTCATTTCCTATTATATTTTGCTTTAGTAGATATAGTTCATTTCCTATTATATTTTGCTTTTGTAAATACAGTTCATTTCCTAAAATAATTTGATTTTGTAATTAATTCATTTCCTATTATATTTTGCTTTTGTAAATACAGTTCATTTCCTATTATATTTTGCTTTTGTAAATACAGTTCATTTCCTATTATATTTGGCTTTTGTAAATACAGTTCATTTCCTATTATATTTTGCTTTTGTAAATATAGTTGATTTCCTATTATATTTTGCTTTTGTAAATACAGTTCATTTCCTAAAATAATTTGATTTAGTAAATAATTCATTTCCTATTATATTTTGCTTTTGTAAATATAGTTCATTTCCTATTATATTTTGCTTTTGTAAATAAAGTTCATTTCCTATTATATTTTGCTTTTGTAAATACAGTTTATTTCCTATTATATTTTGCTTTTGTAAGTACAGTTCATTTCCTATTATATATTGCTTTTGTAAATACAGTTCATTTCCTCTTATATTTTGCTTTTGTAAATACAGTTCATTTCCTATTATATTTTGCTTTTGTAAATATAGTTCATTTCCTATTATATTTTGCTTTTGTAAATACAGTTCATTTCCTAATATAATTTAATTTGGTAAATATAGTTGATTTCCTAATATATTTTGCTTTTTTAGATATAGTTGATTTCCTATTATATTTTGCTTTTGTAAATACTGTTCATTTCTTAAAAATAATTTGATTTTGTAAATAATTTATTTCCTATTATATTTTGCTTTTGTAAATACAGTTCATTTCCTATTATATTGCTTTTGTAAATATAGTTTGTTTCTAGCTATAGTTGCTTTTGTAAATATAGTTCATTTCCTAATATAATTTGATTTTGTAAATATAGTTCATTTCCTATTATATTTGGCTTTTGTAAATACAGTTCATTTCCTATTATATTTTGCTTTTGTAAATATAGTTCATTTCCTATTATAGTTTGCTTTTGTAAATATAGTTCATTTCCTAATATAATTTGATTTTGTAAATATAGTTCATTTCCTATTATGTTGGCTTTTGTAAATACAGTTCATTTCCTATTATATTTTGCTTTTGTAAATATAGTTCATTTCCAATTATATTCTGCTTTTGTAAATACAGTTGATTTCCTATTATATTTTGCTTTTGTAAATATAGTTGATTTCCTATAATATTTTGCTTTTGTAAATATATAGTGCATTTCCTATTATATTTTGCTTTTGTAAATATAGTTCATTTCTATTATATTTGCTTTTGTAAATATAGTTCATTTCCTATTATATTTGCTTTTGTAAATACTAAAAGACATTTCCTATTATATTTTGCTTTTGTAAATACAGTTCATTTCTATTAT
Organism: Ascarosepion bandense; assembly: GCA_037127315.1. Classification (NCBI taxonomy): domain Eukaryota; kingdom Metazoa; phylum Mollusca; class Cephalopoda; order Sepiida; family Sepiidae; genus Ascarosepion; species Ascarosepion bandense. The sequence continues at coordinate 2,562,610 of JBBBDQ010000587.1, forward strand.
ATTTCTTTTGTAAATATAGTTCATTTCCTATTATATTTTGCTTTTGTAAAATATGATTTCATTTCTAATATAATTTGATTTTGTAAATATAGTTCACATTTCCTATTATATTTTGCTTTTGTATATACAGTTCATTTCCTATTATATTTTGCTTTTGTAAATATAGTTGTTTCCTAACATATTTTGCTTTTGTAAATACAGTTCATTTCCTATTATATTTTTTGCTTTTGTAAATACAGTTCATTTCCTAATATAATTTGATTTTGTAAATATAGTTCATTTCCTATTATATTTTGCTTTTGTAAATACAGTTCATTTCCTATTATATTTTGCTTTTGTAAATATAGTTCATTTCCTATTATATTTGCTTTTGTAAATACAGTTCATTTCCTCATATAAATTTGATTTTGTAAATATAGTTCATTTTCTATTATATTTTGCTTTTGTAAATACAGTTCATTTCCTATTATATTTTTTGCTTTTTGTAAATACAGTTCATTTCTAATATAATTTGATTTTGTAAATATAGTTCATTTACTATTATATTCTGCTTTTGTAAATACAGTTCATTTCCTATTATATTTTGCTTTTGTAAGTATAGTTCATTTCCTATTATATTTTAACTTTTGCTAAAAATACAGTTCATTTCCTATTATGTTTTTTGCTTTTGTAAATATAGTTCATTTCCCTATTATAGTTTGCTTTTGTAAATATAGTTCATTTCCTAATATAATTTGATTTTGTAAATATAGTTCATTTCCTATTATATTTGGCTTTTTGTAAATACAGTTCATTTCCTATTATATTTTGCTTTTGTAAATATAGTTCATTTCAATTATATTCCTGCTTTTGTAAATACAGTTAATTTCCTATTATATTTTGCTTTTGTAAATATAGTTGATTTCCTATTATATATTTTGTTTTTGTAAATACAGTTCATTTCCGAAAATAATTTGATTTTGTAAATAATTCATTTCCTATTATATTTTGCTTTTGTAAATACAGTTCATTTCCTATTATATTTTGCTTTTGTAAATACAGTTCATTTCCTAATATAATTTGATTTTGTAAATATAGTTCATTTCCTATTATATTTTGCTTTTGTAAATACAGTTCATTTCCTATTATATTTTGCTTTTGTAAATATAGTTCATTTCCTATTATATTTTGCTTTTGTAAATACAGTTCATTTCCTCATATAATTTGATTTTGTAAATATAGTTCATTTTCTATTATATTTTGCTTTTGTAAATACAGTTCATTTCCTATTATATTTTGCTTTTGTAAATACAGTTCATTTCCTAATATAATTTTATTTTGTAAATATAGTTCATTTTCTATTATATTCTGCTTTTGTAAATACAGTTCATTTCCTATTATATTTTGCTTTTGTAAATATAGTTCATTTCCTAATATAATTTGATTTTGTAAATATAGTTCATTTCCTATTATATTTTGCTTTTGTAAATACAGTTCATTTCCTAATATAATTTGATTTTGTAAATATAGTTCATTTCCTATTATATTTGTCTTTTGTAAATATAGTTCATTTCCTATTATATTTTGCTTTTGTAAATACAGTTCATTTCCTATTATATTTTGCTTTTGTAAATACAGTTCATTTCCTATTATATTTTGCTTTTGTAAATATAATGTACAACCTATTCCATTTTGCTTTTGTGAATATAATTTATTTCTTATTCAAGTTTGTTTTTGTAAATATAATGTATTTCTTGTTACTTTTTGCATTTGTAATTATAATGTATTTCATTCCAGTTCCGTTCGTAAATATAATGTACATCCTATTCCAGTTCCGTTCGTAAATATAATGTATTTCCTATTCCAGTTCCGTTCGTAAATATAATGTATTTCCTATTCCAGTTCCGTTCGTAAATATAATGTACTTACTATTTCCAGTTCCGTTCGTAAATATAATGTATTTCCTATTCCAGTTCCGTTCGTAAATACAATGTACTTACTATTCCAGTTCCGTTCGTAAATATAATGTATTTCCTATTCCAGTTCCGTTCGTAAATATAATGTATTTCCTATTCCAGTTCCGTTCGTACATATAATGTATTTCCTATTCCAGTTCCGTTCGTAAATATAATATATTTTATTCCAATTCCGTTCGTAAATATAATGTATTTCCTATTCCAGTTCCGTTCGTAATTATAATGTACGTCCTATTGCAGTTCCGTTCGTAAATATAATGTATTTTCCCTATTCCAGTGCCGTTCGTAAATATAATGTATTTCCTATTCCAGTTCCGTTCGTAAATATAATATATTTCCTATTCCAGTTCCGTTCGTAAATATACTTATTTCCTATTCCAGTTCCGTTCGTAAACATAATGTATTTCCTATTCCAGTTCCGTTCGTACATATAATGTATTTCCTATTCCAGTTCCGTTCGTAAATATAATGTATTTCCTATTCCAGTTCCGTTCGTAAATATAATATATTTCCTATTCCAGTTCCGTTCGTAAATATAATGTATTTCTATTCCAGTTCCGTTCGTAAATATAATGCACGTCCTATTGCAGTTCCGTTCGTAAATATAATGTATTTCCTATTCCAGTGCCGTTCGTAAATATAATGTATTTCTATTCCAGTTCCAGTCTGTAAATATAATATATTTCCTATTCCAGTTCCGTTCGTAAATATAATGTATTTCCTATTCCAGTTCCGTTCGTAAATATAATGTATTTCCTATTCCAGTTCCGTTCGTAAATATAATGTACTTCTCCGTATTCCAGTTCCGTTCGTAAATATAATGTATTTCCTATTCCAGTTCCGTTCGTAAATATAATGTATTTCTCATTCCAGATGTTCCGTTCGTAAATATAATGTATTTCCTATTCCAGTTCCGTTCGTAAACATAATGTACTTCCTATTCCAGTTCCGTTCTTAAATGTAATGTATTTCTATTCCAGTGCCGTTCGTAAATATGAGCAATGTATTTCCTATTCCAGTGCCGTTCGTAAATATAATGTATTTCCTATTCCAGTTCCGTTCGTAAATATAATGTACTTCCTATTCCAGTTCCGTTCTTAAATATAATGTACTTCCTATTCCAGTTCCGTTCGTAAATATAATGTATTTCCTATTCCAGTTCCGTTCGTAAATATAATGTATTTCCTATTCCAGTTCCGTTCATAAATATAATGTATTTCCTATTCCAGTGCCGTTCGTAAATATAGTGTATTTCCTATTCCAGTTCCGTTCGTAAATATAATGTAATTTCATTCCAGTTCCGTTCTTAAATATAATGTACTTCCTATTCCAGTTCCGTTCGTAAATATAATGTATTTCCCATTCCAGTTCCGTTCGTAAAATATAATGTATTTCCTATTCCAGTTCCGTTCGTAAATATAATGCATTTTATTCCAGTTCCGTTCGTAAATATAATGTACTTCCTATTCCAGTTCCGTTCTTAAATATAATGTACTTCCTATTCCAGTTCCGTTCGTAAATATAATGTATTTCCTATTCCAGTTCCGTTCGTAAATATAATGTATTTCCTATTCCAGTTCCGTTCGTAAATATAATGTACTTCCTATTCCGGTTCCGTTCGTAAATATAATGTATTTCCTATTCCAGTTCCGTTCGTAAATATAATGTATTTCCTATTCCAGTGCCGTTCGTAAATATAATGTATTTCCTATTCCAGTGCCGTTCGTTGTAAATATAATGTATTTCCTATTCCAGTTCCGTTCGTAAATATAATGTACTTCCTATTCCAGTTCCGTTCTTAAATACATTGTACTTCCTATTCCAGTTCCGTTCGTAAATATAATGTACGTCCTATTGCAGTTCCGTTCGTAAATATAATGTATTTCCTATTCCAGTGCCGTTCGTAAATATAATGTATTTCCTATTCCAGTTCCGTTCGTAAATATAATATATTTCCTATTCCAGTTCCGTTCGTAAATATAATGTATTTCCTATTCCAGTTCCGTTCGTAAATATAATGTATTTCCTATTCCAGTTCCGTTCGTACATATAATGTATTTCCTATTCCAGTTCCGTTCGTAAATATAATGTATTTCCTATTCCAGTTCCGTTCGTAAATATAATATATTTCCTATTCCAGTTCCGTTCGTAAATATAATGTATTTCCTATTCCAGTTCCGTTCGTAAATATAATGTACGTCCTATTGCAGTTCCGTTCGTAAATATAATGTATTTCCTATTCCAGTGCCGTTCGTAAATATAATGTATTTCCTATTCCAGTTCCGTTCGTAAATATAATATATTTCCTATTCCAGTTCCGTTCGTAAATATAATGTATTTCCTATTCCAGTTCCGTTCGTAAATATAATGTATTTCCTATTCCAGTTCCGTTCGTAAATATAATGTACTTCCTATTCCAGTTCCGTTCGTAAATATAATGTATTTCCTATTCCAGTTCCGTTCGTAAATATAATGTATTTCCTATTCCAGTTCCGTTCGTAAATATAATGTATTTCCTATTCCAGTTCCGTTCGTAAATATAATGTACTTCCTATTCCAGTTCCGTTCTTAAATGTAATGTATTTCCTATTCCAGTGCCGTTCGTAAATATAATGTATTTCCTATTCCAGTGCCGTTCGTAAATATAATGTATTTCCTATTCCAGTTCCGTTCGTAAATATAATGTACTTCCTATTCCAGTTCCGTTCTTAAATATAATGTACTTCCTATTCCAGTTCCGTTCGTAAATATAATGTATTTCCTATTCCAGTTCCGTTCGTAAATATAATGTATTTCCTATTCCAGTTCCGTTCATAAATATAATGTATTTCCTATTCCAGTGCCGTTCGTAAATATAGTGTATTTCCTATTCCAGTTCCGTTCGTAAATATAATGTACTTCCTATTCCAGTTCCGTTCTTAAATATAATGTACTTCCTATTCCAGTTCCGTTCGTAAATATAATGTATTTCCTATTCCAGTTCCGTTCGTAAATATAATGTATTTCCTATTCCAGTTCCGTTCGTAAATATAATGTATTTCCTATTCCAGTTCCGTTCGTAAATATAATGTACTTCCTATTCCAGTTCCGTTCTTAAATATAATGTACTTCCTATTCCAGTTCCGTTCGTAAATATAATGTATTTCCTATTCCAGTTCCGTTCGTAAATATAATGTATTTCCTATTCCAGTTCCGTTCGTAAATATAATGTACTTCCTATTCCGGTTCCGTTCGTAAATATAATGTATTTCCTATTCCAGTTCCGTTCGTAAATATAATGTATTTCCTATTCCAGTGCCGTTCGTAAATATAATGTATTTCCTATTCCAGTGCCGTTCGTAAATATAATGTATTTCCTATTCCAGTTCCGTTCGTAAATATAATGTACTTCCTATTCCAGTTCCGTTCTTAAATACATTGTACTTCCTATTCCAGTTCCGTTCGTAAATATAATGTATTTCCTATTCCAGTTCCGTTGGTAAATATAATGTACTTCCTATTCCAGTTCCGTTCGTAAATATAATGTACTTCCTATCCAGTTCCGTTCGTAAATATAATGTACTTCCTATTCCAGTTCCGTTCGTAAATATAATGTATTTCCTATTCCAGTTCCGTTCGTAAATATAATGTATTTCCTATTCCAGTTCCGTTCGTAAATATAATGTACTTCCTATTCCAGTTCCGTTCTTAAATATAATGTACTTCCTATTCCAGTTCCGTTCGTAAATATAATGTATTTCCTATTCCAGTTCCGTTCGTAAATATAATGTATTTCCTATTCCAGTTCCGTTCGTAAATATAATGTATTTCCTATTCCAGTGCCGTTCGTAAATATAATGTATTTCCTATTCCAGTTCCGTTGGTAAATATAATGTACTTCCTATTCCAGTTCCGTTCGTAAATATAATGTACTTCCTATCCAGTTCCGTTCGTAAATATAATGTACTTCCTATTCCAGTTCCGTTCGTAAATATAATGTATTTCCTATTCCAGTTCCGTTCGTAAATATAATGTATTTCCTATTCCAGTTCCGTTCGTAAATATAATGTATTTCCTATTCCAGTTCCGTTCGTAAATATAATGTACTTCCTATTCCGGTTCCGTTCGTAAATATAATGTATTTCCTATTCCAGTTCCGTTCGTAAATATAATGTACTTCCTATTCCAGTTCCGTTCGTAAATATAATGTATTTCCTATTCAAGTTCCATTCGTAAATATAATGTATTTCCTATTACAGTTTGCTTTTTAAATATTGTGTAAAACCTATTCCATCCATTTTGCTTTTGTAAATATAATGTATTTTTTATTCTAGTTTGCTTTTGAAAATGTAATGTATTTCCTAATACATTTTACTTTTCTAAATATAATGCCATTTCTATTACATTGAAGTTCTATTTGTGCTTATGTGGGCCTGAAATTTAATCTCATCTTTTTCTTCCCTGTTGCCTATTTTTGGTGTCAAAAACATTTCCGGCCCGCAAACCCATTCATTGTCCATAACATTTCACGTAGATTTTCTGATGAAATGTGTTATGCAATTCAACAGAACTGCCTGCAACCTGTATTTTAACTGTGTTTATGAAAATTTCAGTTCATTTTCGTTTACATTTCTTTTTTTTTATTAACAAATATTACCGATTATTTTAAAAGTATCATGATGTGTTTAGATGTTAGATTAAATACATCCTAACGTATCAATCAGTAATTCGGAATATACCTCCAACCATCAGTAACTCGTAGTATGTAAACGTCATCATCCGTATCCCATATATATATATATAAGAGGGTGCATATACTCCCGATCAAAAATTTAAGACTACTTAAAGATCTTTTAAAATAATTTTTTTTTTAACAAATAGATTTTAAACTCCTCCCACTTAAGGTTAGCAATACTACAATCTAAAAGGTTATGGAAACAAAAAGCTACATTCCAAACATTGTATTTAGAAATTTACATTTTTATAAAATGAGGCGATTTACACATGATCAAAATTGTACAAAAGTGGATGAAAACATTCAACAACCAAATTTAATAATGAAGTCTACCTCTACTTCTTTTGATGACTTCAAAAATTCTGTCGGGTATGCTAGAAATAAGCGTTTCCATTAAGGTGCGGGGGATGTTGCTCCAGCTTCTGAAGATGGCTTCACAAAGTTCATTTTTTGTTGAATATTGTTTGCCATTTCGATAAACATCTCTTGTCATCCATCCCCAAACATTTTCAATTGGGTTCAAGTCTGGTGAGCATGCAGGATGTCCCAAGAGACGGACCCCATTTTCTTGTAGAAAGGTCAAGGTCCATCTTGCAGCGTGGATTGCACCATTATCCTGTTGGAATAACCATCCATCCCCACACAAACAATGGCCCTCCATCATCAAAGATGCTTTTTGTAGCATGCTAACATAACCAGCCGCTCTCTGACGACCCTGCACCACCTGGAGCTCCATCGTCCCTCTGTAAGAAAAGGCACCCCATACCATTAGGGACCCTCCACCACTATGACGTGCGGAGAAAATTTCAGGAGGCATGTTTTTGTTATACCAATATCGTTGGAAGCCATCAGGACCATCGAGATTGAATTTTTTCTCATCAGAAAACAGGACTTTCTTCCACTTCTCAACGTCCCATCTTTGGTATTCACGACCCAACTTTAAGTGGTCCACCTTGTGACGTGGAAGCAGCCGAGGAATTTGTTTACACTTTTTATTTACCATGCCTTTTTGTCTTAAGTGTCGTCAGATGGTTACGGGACTGCAATCAGCGTCTGTGACTGCCTTAATTTGACTAGAAGTAAGTCCCCCGTCTTTCATAACAACCCGTCTTATTCTCCTACTCAATGCAGGAGAAATTTTTTGGGGCCTACCAAAGGATTTTGCTATTCCATAATTCTCACTGTTCTTTAGAAAGTTGCAAATCACAGTTTTACTGCGATTTACCTTAGCTGCGATCACCCGCTGTGACAAACGTTGCTTATGGAATTCTAGAATTCGAGAACGCGCAACTTCGGTAAGTTTGCTTGCTTTAGGCATAGTAACACCTTTACGCAGTGATTTCTAATCTCTAACTGAACTAAAAACATTGGAATTACCATAGATCTAACAATTTATACCCCTGGTCTTATAATTTTGATCATGGGTAAATCGCCTCATTTTATAAAAATGTAAATTTCTAAATAAAATGTTTGAAATGTAGCTTTTTGTTTCCATAATCTTTTAGATTGTGGTATTGGTAACCTTAAGTGGGAGAAGTTTAAAATCTATCCGTAAAAAAATTTCTTTTTAAATATTTTTAAGTGGTCTTAAATTTTTGATCAGGAGTGTATATGTACTGTATAGTATTCAGGTGTTAATAAAACAGTTTTCAGTATATGAATAGAGCTGAAATATATATATATATATATATATATATATATATATATATTAATAAATATACATACTGTCCTACGTCTAGGGCACGACTCGGAATTTCATGCGTTATGCAATAATCAGGTGCATGTTTCAAACTAACAGTTTAATAGGCTTGAATTTAAGTTCACTCGATGTTCATGAGAATTAAATCTTATAAAGTTAAGTTGCTGCTTTTTTAATAACAAGATTAAAAATTTAAATATTCTAAAATTACTTGTAAATAAAAATTCAAATTTCAATTTTAAATTTTAAAAAATATATTAAAAGTATTAAAATGCAGGGAGAAGAAATCAAAAGGGCGTAAATCATAACACGTAAAAATTTAAATATTTTAATATTACTTGTAAGTAAAAATTAAAATTTTAAGATTAAAAAAAATTGAATAAAATAAAAATTTAAAAAATTCAAATAAAAAAGTAAAATTTACAATTAAATTTAAAAATTAAACAATGCAGAAAGCAAAATCTAAAGGGTTTAATTCATAATTGGGGGAAGAAAGAAAGAAAGAAAGAAAGAAAGAAAGAAAGAAAGAAAGAAAGGCGGAAAAAAGAGTAAACGTAAAGAGGGCTCTCTATCAATCTGGGTCTAAGAATAAGTAAGTATTTTTTCTATGAAAGTATGTGGTCACGAAATCACTTTTTTTAAGCAAATTAAGATACCATATATGTTATACCAGGATCTGTCATCGGAGGCCACAATTTGAACAACATAAGATACGCAGATGATACAGTGCTGATAGCAGACACGGAAAGGAAACTACAAGACCTACTGCAGAAGGTAGCTGAAGAAAGTGACAAGATTTTATAAATTTCAACTAACCTTAGTACTGGCCGCTCTGTCAATGAATGCCAAATATTTATTTAAAGAAACGGATGATTTCTAATGTCTAAAGTTATAGGAATGTTTTATTTTCCGAACAGAGTTGTGTCTGTGTTCGTAGTTAATGTTACTGAGTATTGACTTTTCTTTATTTTTTTTCTATTAGGGCTTCTATTATTTGTATGAGACTAGGATGTTATGCCAGGATTTGTCATCGTAGGACACAATTTGAACAACGTAAGATACGCAGATGATACAGTGAAACTACAAGACTTCCTACAGAAGGTAGCTGAAGAGAGTGACAAGAAAGTACTACAAATAAACTGCAAGAAAACCGCAAGAAAAGCAACCCAAAATGCCAAATACTGGTGGGGGATACTAAAATCAAGCAGGTACAACAATTTAATACCTGGAAAGTGTTATAACAGAAAACGGAAACTGTGACACAGAGATCCGAAGGTGAAACGGTATGGCGAAGGAAGCATTCCTGAAGATGAGTAAAGTATTAAGAAACAGGACAATTTCGCTAGAAACAACGACGAGAGTACTGGATTGCTATGCTGGAGAGAAGAGACGGATTAATACTTTTTCCAAGGGTATTTGTGCGTAAATAAATGCAAAGAATTCAACTGGAATTCGAACTCAGCTCCGCGATTTGTCGTTCCGAGTCGATATCCACTGCACCACAACGCGCAAGTACTTATTATGCCCAAATAGTTATGGTCATCAGTAAAAAGGGCAGCCCAATATACCAACCACAGTTCGGGGATACTAGAATCAAGCAGGTACAAAAATGTAAATACCTGGGAAGTGTTCTAACAGAAGACGGAAAGTGCAGCACAGAGATCTGAAGGCGAATTGGCATGGTGAAGGACGCGTTCCAAAAGTTGGGTAGAGTATTAAGAGACAGAAAAAGTAATTGCAACTACCGAAAAAATAAAACCTGCCCATTGACTGGCCAATGTATGTCCGAAAGTATTGTTAATAGAGATCAAGTTTATTCGGATGGTAATGATGTTAAGTTTTACTTTGAAAATACTTCTAACAGGTGGAAGATTAAGATTTGTCAATCACATGTTGTCTTTAAACAATAGTAAATACAGCAAAAGTACTGATTTATCCATATTTTATTGAAAATTAAAAAATAGCAACAAGAACCTAATTATTGCCTGGAATATCGTAGCTACATCCAAACCTTACATCGGAAAAGTAAATAAATGTAATCTACGCCTTTTAGAAAAACTTGTCATCTTAAACCATATCAATAATCCTAATTTGCTTAACAAAAAAGTTATTTAATGACCACATGCTGTCATTGAAACAATACTTACTTAAATTCTTAGATTAAGATTGTTATAGATTCCTCTATACGTTTGCTCCTTTCTTTCTTTCTGTCTTTCTTTCTTTATTTATTTATTTCCCCTACAATATAACTTTTAATAATTATGAATTAAACACCTTTTATTTTTGCCCGTTATGTTGTTTAATTTTTAATTTTAATTCTAAATTTTACATTTTAATTTTCATTTTTTCATTTTATTATATTTTTATTATTATTTAAAATTTTAATTTTTTATTTACAAGTAATAAGAGAATATTTAAATTTTTACGTTTTATGATTTACACCCCTCAAATTTCATTAAAAATGACGGACAAGTTGCTGTAGTTAAATTTTTATAGAACTTTACACGCACGCACACACACATACACACACATATACATACACACCAAATTCAAATGATAACCCAAACAATAAAAAAGAACCAGATGACCCATAAAAAAATAATTCTAAAACATAAAAACGAAATCAAGCAGCGCTCACACACACGCACATACAGACACACACACACACACACACACACACACACACACACACACACACACACACACACACACATACACACACACACCAAATTCAAAACAGTCGAAGCAATAAAAGCAACTAACTGACAGATGAAAAGACATGTAAATAAACAAAGTCGTTTAGAAGATCATTTTTAAGTACTAAAGAGGGAGCCCAGACCAGAATCATTTCAAACTGGGATAAGCAATTGATTGATTCATTTATTTGTTTGTTTATCCATTTGTGCTGATGTGAGAAAACACAGACTCTTCAACACGCCAACATTTAATTTATTTGATTTGTTGGATTTATTTTATTTTTCATTTTTTATTTTTTACTTCACTGATTTGGTTTATTTCTTTATTCTTTATTCTTTATCTATATTTTTATTTTAATTTCCCACTTACCTATATATAAACAAGAACTTGGCCCTCAGAAACAAAAGGAACTCGATATGTAAAGCCACAAATTTATTCGCCTGAAGAGAGTCAATCTTAGACTCGAAACATGTGTAGCGTCACAAATACCATTCTGGATACTTAAAATATCATAATATGTATAATATCTTTATACTACAATAAATATACATTTAAACTAAACGTTCACGGCCTCTCACACTTTTTATTCCCTATATATTTATATATATAAGGTACGCCATTTTTTCGCGAAAACCTAACTTTTTAAATTATTTTTATAAAACAATGTCTTAATAAAAGCTTTCATTGAAATCTATTCAGTCAGTTAAGTGCCATACATGATACACGCTTGGGCGATCATGTCTTGAATGATGACTGACTGGGCAGAAGATTATCCCGCAGTAGGTTGCCATTGCTTTCTGCGGTAGACTGGTTGCCAACCAAGGCTATAGAACCCAATCTGTCCTGCTATTTAACCCATAACTGGAAGGAAGAGACGTATTAATACCTTTCCCAAGGGTATTTGCGCGAAAGTGAATACAATGGATTCAGCTGGAATTACGAAATCGGCTCCCCGGTTTCTCGTTCCGAGCCGATATCCTCTGTACCACAACGCACATCCGAAATCTATTACAATTTCCATTAATCTAATGCGGACAAACTTCTGAAGAATTTTTTAAAAATTAAAGATTTTTTTTTAAACTACATTAACATTTAAATTTCTAGCGAAATGATCTATGCATATATTAAGCAAACTTTTTATAAATAAATGAATTTTGAAATTTGTTAACGGTAAGAATCTTTAAATGAAATAATATGTATTAAAATACTAAATATCTATGTATTAAAATTATTACAATATCATAATTAAGCAATAAAAGTAATATATAGAAATATTAAAACGTGCATATAAAATTAATGATATATAACGTACCATATTATATCATTACAGTATTATAATTAAGCAATATAAATAGCATAAAATAATATATAAATCATATCATTTAATATATAAATCCATTGTTTTTTTACACGTGACACGTATCTGACCAATGAAATCAAACCTCAATCAACATACTCTCTCAGTGGATGTTTGAAAGTTTTTTATTTATTTAATTTTTTAAATCATTCGTTTTCAAAAAAACTCTCTAAAAAAAGCTTGTTAAAGGCAAACATGTAAGATTCAACACACTTTTTCCTACCTGTTCTTTATTTATTCTATTCACTCGTGTATATATATATATATATATATATATATATATATATATATATATAATTTTGCTTTTACCTCCCGAAGAAACGTTGGACACCCAACATTGAAACAAACATATGATTGTCGAGGACATATTAAAAAATAATTTACATGTTCTAAAACATAATTTATAATAAATATTCACAGCTCTATACATCATATATCGAGCACTGTTTTCAATTAATGTTTTGGACGGAAAAAATTCTTTCTTCGTTCTGTACCCACTCGAATATATATATATATATATATATATATATATATATATACCTGTAATCATATTGTTTTAATTCTTCCAACCACCTTCCTTCCTTAACCTTCTGTATAACCATGTATTCATCTTATATTTTCTAAATAAATTATCTGTATCATTTGTTTTAAAATATCACCTGAAGAAGAACAATACTATTCTGAAACATGGACATTTTTTGTAGTGATATAATGCTTTTATAAACCATTGTAATACCAAAATTACAATATTGAGCTCTAATCTGTATCGAGCTCTTTTTATAAAAGTTAATGTATGAACAGTAGTTTTTTAATCTATCTATACTTATACGCAAATTACCTTGAAAAAGGTATTAATCCGTCTCTGTCCTCTAGCTATTGGTCAAATAACAGAACAGATTGGGATCTATAGCCTTGGTTGGTAACCAGTCCACCGTAGAAAATAATGACAACCTACTGCGGGAAAATCTTCCGCCCAGTTAGTCATGTCTCTTTCGAGATATGATCGCCCAAGCGTATATCATGTATGGCACTTAACTGACTGACTGATGGTCAATATACATATCCTGAATATTAAGCTTTCATTTATTATATCCTAACTGTGTGACTTGTTTCATAAAATTTGACATATTGTTGACATCGAAATTGTCTTGTTAATGATTAATGCACAATAAGTTTACTCGGCTCTTCTTTTCGCTTTGCTCTCCCATCTTTCATAAATACCACGGTTTTAATTTTCTATCTCTCTATTTCGCTTTTAAATACTTATTACACTTTTACTTTCTTTCTCTTCTTTATTCCTTCTTTTGTCCTGTTTCCCTCGCAATTTGTCTTTCTTGTCCGTCTTTTCCATCAGTTTCTCTTCCGCATTTGCTTTTCCTTTCGTTATTCTCAATCATAGTTCTCCTCTTTTCAATGTCATCTTTTTCCCGAGAGTTGACAACGGCTGTCCACGCCGAAGACACCCTACAACTGTCGATAGTTTAAAAGAAACTAACCTCAACGGGTTTTGCTCGCCCGGAACAAATTTGATTTCATTAACTGTAACATCCGCGGCGTTCAGAACGGACGAGGCGTTCTCTTTCATGTTGCATTCTGCGTCTTAACGAAATTTGTCAGTCGTAACAGAAGCCTCTGGCAATACCGGTTTGTTATAAGCGGCCATAGAGGCGGGAAACCGCTCCAAAGTACAGCTCTGTTTTCTTTTTGTTTTTTGAGGGTTTTTTTTCTTCCCCATTTTATTTATGTTTTGCTGTTTAATTTATTTGCGTTTCATCTTCTTTTTTTTTTTTTTTACCAAATTAGGGCAAAGGCTATGTTGTTAGCTTAGGAAGTCAAACTCTGAATTTCGTTTTAAAAGTTTTCTGTAACAGATCCGCCTTAAGTGGAAATTAATGCGAACACCTGGTTTACATATGATAAAAAATACAACTTGACCATTCAGGTACTATATTATAGATCTAATTATATCCATATTAGTTTTCTTACCACAAAATAATGTTAATATTTCTTTTCTATATTGATTTATATTTCCGGCTTGAAAAACTAATAAAACTTTTTTAATATGTTAGATCATCTAATTTCTCTTTAGACTTTCCTCATGAATACTGAGAAAGAAAGAAAGAAAGAAAGAAAGAAAGAAAGAAAAACACAGAGAGACAGAGAGAGAAAGACAAAGACAAGGAAAGAATAAGGCAACCTTAAATAGATAGATAGATAGATAGATAGATAGATAGATAGATAGATAATGAAGAGGCTGAGATAGATAGATAGATAGATAGATAGATAGATAGATAGATAGATAGATAGATAGATAATGAAGAGGTTGAGATAGATAGATAGATAGATAGATAGATAGATAGATAGATAGATAGATAGATAGATCAGTAAGTTAAGTGCCATACGTGATACATGCTTGGGCAGAAGATTCTTCCGCAGTAAGTTGCCATTAATATCTGCGGTAGACTGGTTGCTAGCCAAGGCTATAGAACCCAATCTGTCCCGTTATTTAACGCATAACTGGAGGGAAAAGACGGATTAATACCTTTCCCAAAGCTAGATTATTCCGTTCATTGAATACTATTGACATGTTTGGTCGGTTTCTCCTTCTATTCATCTCGAGGTTCTCGACAAAATTCAAGGGAAGATATGCAATATAATCGATCCCGATTTGGCAGTCACTTTCTCACCGACAGGATATGGGTTCCCTCTGTATTTTCTACAAATATTTTCACTTCTTATGTTCTGACGGGCTTCATTTCCTGGTGCTCTGGTCACACCAATTTACTCTAGACTGGGTCCCACCCTTTTACCGTCAAAATAGGCTAATGTAACCGCCATTTCTACTCTAACCGTTTCTTTTCTCACACATCCCGCCAGTTGAACTCTCTTTTGTTTACTTGCTTCCCTGATAGTTATAATGCGACGTGGCTTGATTTCCATCTTTCTGTTTACCTTGTTCTGTTTTCCCTTTTCCTCTCACTGTAACCCCCTGCGCACCAGTGGCAGTACTGCCTTGCTCGGGGTGAAACGATTATAAAAAAAATAGATAGATAGATAGACAGATAGATAGATAGATAGATATGAACAGAGTTTCATAGATACATAGATAGATATAAATAGACAGATGTGACCGCTTTCCATCAGAGACATAAAAGCAGTTGTATCATCGTTACAGCAAACTACATCACTGCGGATGTTGCTTGTGGTGCAGTGGATATCGGCTCGGAACGAGAAATCGGGAAGCCGAGTTCGAATTCCAGTTGAATTCCCTGCATTCACTTATGCGCAAATACCCTTGGGAAAGCTATTAATCCGTCTCTTTCCTACAGTTATGTGTTAAATAACAGGACAGTTTCGGTTCTATAACTTTGGCTGGCAACCAGTCTACCGCAGAAAGTAATGGCAATCTACTGCGGGATAATCTTCTGCCCAGTCAGTCATCATTATTTCGATACATGATCGCCCAAGCGTGTATCACGTATGGCACTTAACTGACTGACCCCACATATATCGTATCCCCAAAATTAACAAAGATCGTATTCCGTTCAAGCCAATTCTTATCTGCCAAGGATCTGTGTGCCACCCTCTGAGTCGCTTCCTTATGGATATATTAATTAGAAAGTCACCATCATATGTCCAAAATTCCACTCACTTTGTGTAATTAATTAAAGATTGTCCCGTCCAATCCAACTATATGGTGAGCTTAGATGTTGTGAGTTTTTCCCCAAGATACGAGGTACTATCCTTAATCAAGGACAGACTGACCTCGCACTCATCCTTAAGAGAGCGTATACCAATAGATAACCTGATGGAGATGCTGACTTTCCTGTACACAAAACACACACTTCAGAATGGGATCAGACATATATTAGCAGGATGAAAGCTTAGCAATCGGATCGCCATCATCACCAGCAATGGTTAACGTATACATGGAATAATTCGAAGAGATTGCATTAGAATTCATATCACTAAAGTAAACTCTATAGCTAAGATACGTAAATGATACCTTTATATGCTGGGCAACAAACTAGCTTAAGGACTCTGTGTACGCCATCTCGTGCAGGTGAGGTAAGAAATATAAAGGAGAAACGGGTCGCTCTCTTAAAATGAGATTACAAGAACACCGCATCGCAGTAACACGAGGAGAAATAGAAAAATAAGGCGTAACTGACCACATATCGAGGGAAGCCTTAAAGAATCAACGCATATGCTAGGCCACAAAAATCTCCTAAGTCGGTCACACATAGAAATGGATGCAATATTGGAACCAGTAATATGCAGTGCTAGAGAAAAACAATTACAAAAAACAAAATTGTAATATAAGCTCCGGTAAATAAAATTTTTAGTAAGACATTATGTTTATAATTCCCCCAAATTCAAAGACATAGTCTAATATAAGACATAGTCTATATAAAAGCATTGATTAGATCCTATGATCTGTCCCAAAGTGTTGTGAGTTCAATACCTCACTACAGGTGAGGTGAACAAAAACTTAAAAAGTTGAGTTAAAGGAAATTACTGATATTGACACAATTGAAAGTGGCATGCTCGTTGAACTAAAACAATCTATCCCGGTGAGCAAAATAAAGAATACTGTTAGAAATTTTAATCATCTAAAGAAGACCGGAGCATACAACGGCCGAAATACTTTTACAAATTTCTGACGTGGGTTCCACATATTAAAACAAGGACAAAAGTCTATATAAACATATGTCCTAAAAATCCTTCGTTTTTGAGTTATTAAGCTTAAAGTTGGCAGTAAACACTCTTTGTTGTGGTGCAGTGGATATCGACTCGGAACAAGAAAAAGTAGAGCCGAGTTCGAATTCCAGTTGAATCCGTTGCATTCACTAACGCGCAAATACCCTTGGGAAAGGTATTAATCAGTCTCATCTCAAAAACGAAGGATTTGCGGGCATTTGTCTGTATGGATTATGTCCTTGTTTTGGTGACAAACCCGCCACCAAAGTTTGTAAAAGTATTTTTATTCACCCAGTACGTACACACACACACACACACACACACAGGGAGGGAGTGTATGAGTAAGAAAGTCAGAGTTATCGGCTAACAGAAAATAAAATGTGTTCCAATTTATACAAGATTAAATGAACAGTTAATAGAACCAAATTACTGAAAATGATTACATACGCAAGTCAATACGTGCACGACGTAAAAATAAGAGTTGTATCAACAACAATAGCCAAACTCAATATTAATACACTGAATATTTGATCGTTGCAAGAGGCACGTGCTATCGCATACATGCTATCATACAAATGACAAATACTGTCCTAAGATAACATTATTCCACGCCTCTTTCACCTATTGTCGCTATACAGCAAGTAATGTAGGTAGTCATACTGAACGCCCCATTATTTTCCATACAATAAAAAGTGGAGTAATTCTGATTACCGTGTCGGCTATGTATGTTGTAAAACATCTAGCAGTACGTCTTGAGAACAGGCATAAGGACTATCAAGAGCAGCAAGAACTAAAATGGATAGCACATTTAAATGGAAAGAGCCATAAGTTACTGAACTTGATAAATATATTTTCTGAAAACTTGTTTTAATAGATAGTTTTTTTAATTTTCCGCCGATATATAGATGGACAGACTTATATAGAGAGTGAGATATGGATGGAGGGAGAGGGGGTGCATGAACAAATTTACATACAGAGAAACATATCTGATCAGTCTTGGACATGAAAATACTTAAATAGATAGATTTATGAGCAAACACACATAGATAGATAGTTGATTTTCTAAGCGCCGCTTAGACGTGGCACAAAGCCGAAAGTATGGGACACCCAGTAAAGATCAAACTCAGTACTCAGTTGTAATAGGTTTTTTCGAGACAAGCTTACTAACCATTATACCACCACGAGGTACCTTGATAGATAGATAGATAGATAGATAGATAGATAGATAGATAGATAGATAGATAGATGTTTCCTTATAAGGAAAGAGTCTAGTATTACCATTCCTATTATGTCTCTTCTGGACTATCAACGTCAGCAACAAATAAAATGGATAGCATATGTAATTTGAAGAGAAAATAATGATATAATCAAAATGTTGAGGTTCTACACGACTTCAAACAAAAAGCAAGGAAGTTTTTTTTTGTTTATTTTTTTTTTATCATTTCACCCCAAGCAAGGCGATACCGCCACTGATTGGCAGAGGGTTACATAAAAGAGTTAACGTTTTAGACAGAAGGAGAGTGAAGGCAATGACGAACCAGCTACAGGATGTGAACACAGAAGTGAAGACAGTTGCAAAGGTAGAGAGAAAGGAAAAGAACAAGATACACGGGTTGATGTGGAGAGGACTGGAGTTAAATGGATAAGAGATGGGAATTGACTTTGCATTTAAATTCCTGGGGGTTGTAGCTGTCAGGAAAGCAAGTATATAGAAGGGAGTTCCACAGGCAGGAAGTGCGAGAAAAGAAGCTGGTGGAGTTGAATTGCCGGCTGCATTTGGTTAATCTAACTGTAAAAGGGTGGGACCTTGTGGCCAGTCTGGTTGCCCGTGTAAATATTTATGAAGGGGGCACCAGTATCCTAAATTCGTCAGAGCAGAAGCCATGAAAATATTTATAGAAGAGGGAAACCACATCCTGCCGATGAGAAAGTGGCTGGAGTCGAGCTGCCAGGTCGGGACCAATCACATAACTAATTCTCCTTTGGAGCCTTTTGAGAACACTGAGACAAACAGCAAAGGCGCCTAACCAGATATGACAACAGTATTCTATTAACGGTCGGATTGATTTGTATATACTTCCATCGGGAAAGAGAAATAACAGCTCCTGAATTTAAAACAAAAATGTTTTTTTCTTGAAAAATTGTTTTAATAGAAGGATTTTATAAATTTCAACTAACCTTAGTACTGGCCGCTCTGTCAATGAATGTCAAATATTTATTTAAAGAAACGGATGATTTCTAATGTCTAAAGTTATAGGAATGTTTTATTTTCCGAACAGAGTCAGCAAGTTGTGTCTGTGTTCGTAGTTAATGTTACTGAGTATTGACTTTTCTTTATTTTTTTTCTATTAGGACTTCTATTATTTGTATGAGACTAGGACACTAGATGTTATGCCAGGATTTGTCATCGTAGGACACAATTTGAACAACGTAAGATACGCAGATGATACAGTGAAACTACAAGATTTCCTACAGAAGGTAGCTGAAGAGAGTGACAAAAAAGGACTACAAATAAACTGCAAGAAAACCGAATGCATGGTCATCATAAAAAAAACAACTCAAAATGCCAAATACAGGTGATGGATACTAAAATCAAGTAGGTACAAAAATTTAAATACCTGGGAAGTGTTCTAACAGAAGACGGAAAGTGCAACACAGAGATCCGAAGACGAATTGGCATGGCGAAAGACGCGATGTAGAAGCTGAGTAAAGTATTAGGAAACAGGAAACTTTCACTAGAAACAAAGAAGAGAGTATTAGATTGTTGTGTGATGTCGTTTCTTCAGTATGGCAGTGAATGTTGGACAATAGGCGATCATTGAAAAATTACATAAAACAACTTAACCCTCACTCATTTTTAATGGAACCTGCAGATAGATAGATAGATAGATAGATAGATAGATAGATAGATAGATAGATAGATGAGAAAACAATGTATTATTTCTTTTATATAACAGAAAAAATTTAGGAAAACCTATAAGTGTGTAAGTGCAAAAATATTTCTTGTAACCTAAAAAAAATTCTTCGAAAATCTCTCCTTTGAAAAATAACTTTTTAAATTTCAGTACCCTAAATCCTTCTTGCGCTGTTATTATCGCAAGAACATGAACATCGCTTTAGCCTGATGAAGTCCTAAAATTGAAACGCGTCACACGAAAATTTTTCACTTTGTTTATATAAAATTTAAAAATAACAGTTTCCAATTTTGCGATATATGCGTTACTCTTCAAATGAATTGAGTTCTTTCGGTGATTGGCGTGTGTATACAATGCTTATATACAAGACGCTAAAATTTCCATTCTTTGGTACCATACGCCTATGGCTTACTGGGTAGCGACTCTGAGTGACACCAAATCGGTCGAGTTTAGTTCCAGGCCAAAAGCAAGTGGATGTGTCTAGCCAAACCGATGATCTGCGAAACAGGCTTAGTATGTAGATGACTAACATATATATGCTTTTTTTCTTTTTGTTCTGCCCAGACGCCGCGTCACCAATATTTGTATATGCCTATATTTTATTTCCTACCTAAATTTGTAGTCCATTTCTCTCTGGTCCATTTTCATTGGTTTTTTGCTCTCGTTTCTTTCTTTCGCCCTTGTTGTCCTTCTCTTTCCCCTTTTTCCCCACTTTTTTATTTCTCTTTTTGTTTTCTCATTTTTCCTATCCTCTTTACCTCGGATGAAAAGTTTTACAATAATATAAGAAAGTGAATCTTCATAAATTTTCTTTTAAAAAATAATGTTTATTACAATCATTAATAACTACCTGATGAGACATTGTTCAATGTCGAAACAAAATGTACAATTTTGTCGTAGATTGTAGTTTGTACATGTTCTAAAGTATAATTTATAATATATATTCGTCGTTCAATTTTTATATTGAGCCCTGTTTTAAATTAATATTTTGAACGTTTCTATTTATTTTATTCGTTCCTTATTCATTTGGATATTACGCTCTCACACCCTGATTGAGCGCTCTGGAAGAATGTTAGACGTTGAAAAAACAGTAGTTACTCTAGCATCTACGCATCGCTCATTCAGTAATGAATTAGAGCACTCTAACTATTGGCGTATGATACATCATACGCTAAAAGTCTGCCTCCTTCTGTCGAAAGCCCATAGCTCAGAGGTAAAATCGCCGACTGACGTCAATTCGGTCGGATTTCAATTCTGGGTAAAAAGCAATCGGATGTCTAACCGTGCTGATGAGCTGTGATACAGCGAAACAGATCTGTCTGCGGATGACATATATATATATATATATATATAAGAGCAATGAGTATACTGTCACTATTTTATATTTTTTGTTTCGTTCATAGGTGTTGTTTGGTTTTTATTTTAGCGACTCCACAGTATAGTAGGGTCAGTTGGGCACCGTCTGTTAGAAAAAGAGCTTCATGACACAATTCACTCTAACAGAACTTTGGAAACGGTATGCTGTACTGCTCGGCATTCGCACTGGAATTTCTAATATGAACATTTCATAGTGTCTGGGTGTCAATTTGCTCAGGTAGTGCTTTCCTGGGTCAAGAGGTTGGCTGCTGGAAGGACTAACAACAGGACTCATTGCAATGACACACAAACAGAAGAACCCAGTCATCGCTTTCAGACAATTTCTGCAACAACATCACCCCTTACATCTGTCCACGTAATTTCCCAGACTGCAACCCTCTTGATTATTATATATGAGGCGCAGTCGAGCGAGAGACCAACAAAACACCTTATAACACCAAAAATGAACTAAAGACAAGGATTATGGCAGTATTCACCGACTTAATCAAGGAGACCATCTAGAAAAGTTTCAAGAGATTCCGAACTCGTCTGGTTGAAGCCAATTGCGATTTTATTGAATAAATTTACTTTAGTATTTCAAGATATTTTTGTGCTATTTTGGTAAATCAGTGAGTTAAGTGCCATACGTGATACACGCTTTGCGCGATCATGTCTAGAAAGAAACATGACTGACTGGGCAGAAGATTATCCCGCGGTAGGCTGCCATTGCTTTCTGCAGTATACTATTTGCCGATTAGAGGAACCTAATCTGTCTTGCTATTTAACCCATAACTGGAGGGAAGAGATGGATTAATACCTTTCCCAAGGGTATTTGTGCGTAAGTGAATGCAAGGAATCCAACTAGAATTCGAACTCGGCTCTCCGATTTCTCGTTCCGAGTCGATATCCACTGCACCACAACATGTTAAAATGAGAAGTCAGTGTTATTTTCCTTTTTGCATAATTTAGATGACAATTTATCAATCGCTTCCTATGATAAAATGTAATTTTTAAGTTATGCTATATTGTCTGCATCGCTTTAGTACTCTTATCTGAAAGAAAGGCATGAAACCAACTTTCCGTCCTTATTCATGTCGACCTTACTTTTGACGCTAGTAGGATAGTAAATGAAGAAACATTAAAGTACGCAAAATCTACCATAATTATTTTCTATTCAACAGCTGAATGGCTGCTTTATCCATTGTTAGCTTCGACAGGCTAAGGCCACAACTGCCGATGTCTTCTTATCATCTTCTAATGTCTCTTCCTGCGTGCTCTTGTTTCGCCTTTCGTGGCACCGTCTCGCCTTTTCTCGCTTCTTTTTAACTCCCTTTTTCTTCACCTTTCTGCGTGTTTCCCTCCTGTTTCCTTTCCGTCTCTGAATCTTTCTCTCTGTCGCCTAGACCCCCAACACATTCTGACCTTCTCCCTAATTACGCTCTTCAATCTTTGTCCCCGTTGGATCCAACTGCGATCGAGTTCGATCTCCTTCATGAGTCAACCTTGAAAATCATCAATCAAACATGATAAGTTATCGCGTAATCTCGCGAAATGTGCCAGTGTTGGCCCCAGCTGAACGTGACTTCGGCACCTCCTATCTCTCACGTATCTTCCTTGGAAATAAGTGAGTGGGGAGGCATGAAAGGAATTAATCATTCTCAGTATATTTTTCTCATGGAAAAAAAAGATGGCATTTAATGAAGAACCTAGCCTGACCCGTGATAACATGCACGGCGGCTTATATTACCTCACCGTTGTGTAGTGGTTAGCACGGGTATCTCGTGGGCCATTATCACCGTCAAGGGTTCGGTCCTAAGTGAAGATTCTATTATGAAGGTAGTATATTTTATTTATTGTCATTTTATATTTGCAATATTTTATTGAATTCATGATTCAATCTTTATTCTATGAAGTTGATAGACATGAAATGTTTAATGTTTTATGATTACGAAATGATATCTACCCCCTATCTCTCACTCTCTCTCTCTCTCTCTCTATATATATATATATATATATATATATATATATATATATATATATATCACAGAGAGAGAGAGAGACGCACACATACACAAATGTTTTCAAACATTCAGGATGGTAGACGTAAATAGTTTAATAAAATAAACGGAGCGTTTACTCAAATACGAATATCTACTCAAAGTAACGTTAAAATAATAACAATCTCTCGGATTTATAAATAAAAAATCCATTACTTCTTTAGAAATTGCTTGTTTTACGTTAATATGTGAAACTGAACAGGTATGTCTATTTCGGCAGTCGTACAAAAAGCTGTCTTTAAAGGCACTATTCGAAATTTTCTCGATAACCGTCTAACTCATTAACCGAGAGGTCAAATCACATAACGGTTTCCCAGAGGGGAATGCAAATTCAAATTCTGCGGGGGCTCTTTTTTGTTTTTTTCTTCAAAAAAGATTTCTTGAATAAATATATTGATTAAAAAATAAATGAAGCATCTGCTCAAATACGATTATCAACTAAAAATAATGGTTAAAGTAATGATTATATATATATATATATAGTATTTGTCTATATTTCTGAGATGAGGTATTCACAGTATTTACATTATTCGGACTATTGTCCTCATTTTTGTTGCCATTTGTAGGACACAGGGCCCAGTGGATATAGACGTTGGTTAGTTCCTCTGACTTGTCCCAAAGAGTTGTGAGTTCAATACCAAGCTACAGCAGTGGTGAACAAGTAACTTACAGGGTTAAAGAGAGATAACTCATGACTACCAGAAGAGGCTCTACTACGCAAGGAATGAAGATCATATACCCCAGTGATTGTAATAAAGGGTTCGGTTTGAAATTCCTAGCACCTGAAGGAGGCCGGAGCGTACAACGGCCGAAACGTCGTACAAATGGCAACAAAGATGAGGATTTTATTTAAAAAATTTTAACGTAAGTATATTATAATATCACAAAAAAGTAGCTATTTTGTTTCGACACTTCTTATGCCGTACCAAATGATGTGGCCGTTATATATATATATATATAACATAGTGATGATCCACGTATACTGTCTTAATATGTATAGGAAAGAATATTAATCAAAAGTTTTGAATTTAAAAATGTACTTTTTTTGGACAGTATTTGTTTATTTTTATTATTGTAATTTATATTTCAGACCGCCCTCGGTCCTTCATCAGAAACGAGTGATTTTTAAATTTGAATTAGAAACGTATTTCACGATAGCGTTCGAATATTTTTTGTGTTTACATCACGTGGTGTGTTTGTTCACAACATGCGGCACGTCCGTAGAGAAAGTCTGTTTGTTTTAGATAAAAATTTCTTGGAATAACTGAAAAAAAATTTTTAGCTATTGAAATATTTGTAAAGATTCAACACACCTAAGTCCCTATTTAACCCTAGCTTGTGTGTATTTAATTTTAAAATCCAGTATTTTTCTTTCTTTCTGCGTGTGTATGTAGAACTAAAATTGGAGTCTATTAGTAAACATTTGCAATTTTCTAAAGTATGATCAGGTTGATAAAAATGGGCTGCAATTGGGGAGTATACATTTTTTTGTCGTATATTTAGTTTGTGATTATTGAAGCGAAATCTAAAGCTATTACCGGATTCGCCGATATATCCACTGTTGTGGCAAATTGAGCAGAAGAGAAAGTATATGATGTTTTCGCTGTCACAAGTAAGGTTTAGTGGGTGTAATTTTATTTTGGTGTTGGGTACAGAGAATGTTTTGTCTGTTATTAAATGTTTACAAATTAAACAGCGAGGCTTCCCACATTTTAAATTCCCTGATAGGTTTGTATTATTTAAATATTTGTTAGAAGTGAGGATAGTTGATAGGTTGGGTGTTTGTTTCTTTGCATTTATGGGTGGCTTATCGAAAATGTCTTTGATGTTTTTGTTTGACTGGAGGTTCCTGTAATCATTTTATAAATTTTTGATAAGTGTGTAGGAATATTGATTATGGTTAAAAACTATGGGAATTCGGTTGTTATCTTTTCGTTTTTTGTATGTGAGAAGTGTGCTACGGTCTATGTGGATGGTTTTATGTAGTTTTTTTTTTTAATCATCTCACCCCAAGCAAGGCATTCCACTGCCACTATTGCGCATGGGGCTACATAGGGGAAGGTAAAGAGAAGGAGTGGTTAGACATAGGGAATGTCAGGAGAAAGGTGACAGATGAGTAAGGATAGCGAGGATGAGGGTTGGGCAGATGGGAAGAGTGTTTGATAGAATGGGAGCAGGTTAGTGTGTTAGGAGGTGTCTATTGACCTTACATTTAAACTCCTGGAGATTGTAGCCGTCGGGGAAGCAATCGTTTGGAAGAGAATTCCACAGTCGGGAAGTGCGAGGAAAGAAACTGTTGGAGTAGAAGTTGTGGTTGCATTTTATCGGTTTCACTGTAAAAGGGTGGGATCTAGTTGCTAATCTAGTATCTCGTGCAAATTCGTATTTAGGGGGCACCAGTGATCTAAGTTCATCGGAGCAGAAGCCGTGAAAGTATTTATAGAAGAGACACAGGGAAGCCACGTCGCGCCGGTGGGAGAGAGACTGCAGGCGGTCTGCCAAGTCGGTATATATCACATTACAGACCCTCCTCTGAACCTTATCGAGAAGCCCGAGGAGAACAGCAGGAGCACCCGACCAGATATGGCAGCAGTATTCAATGCACGGGCGGATGGTAGATTTATAAATGTGCATGATAGATTCAGACGGAAAAAACTTCCGGGCCCTACACAGAGAACCGACTTTCATAGCAGCGGATTTAGCAATGGATTCAATATAGTCATTCCATTTGAGGTCCGCTGAAAGTGTGAGACCAAGGAGGCGCAGTGTTTTACTCTCTGGGAGGCAAGCCTGGTCCATGCTAATGGGAGGTAGGTGAGATTGTCGATGATGGTTAATTGAGAGTAGCTTCGTTTTAGAAGCATTAAAATTTACTAACCATTTCTTACCCCAGTCCAATATGGATTGGAGGTCTTTTTCAATCTCGGCTGCGAGGTTAGCTTTGACGCCTACACCAGATTTTTGTAGGAGGCGAGAGTAAACTGTGGTGTCATCGGTGTACAAACCTATCTGGGCTCTTATGGAATCAGGGAGATCATTAATGTATATCAGGAAGAGTGTAGGACCTAAGATGGAGCCTTGGGGGACACCTGCGTTTGTATGGTAGTTCTGAGAGGCATGTTCGTTTAATACCACCTTCATTGTGCGGTTAGAGAGGAATGACTGGATTAGTTGAAATAAATGTTCAGTTATACCATAGCTCCGCAGTTTACATAGAAGGCCGGCATGCCAAACTCTGTCGAACGCCTTAGATATATCCAATGCAACGGTTCGAGCTTCGCCATTCCTGTCGAGTGCCTGGTATATGTACTCGGTGATGGTCGTTAGCATATCAGCAGTAGACCTGGTGAAGCGGAAACCATATTGCTTGTCCGAGAGGAGGCTGTGTGCTGTGAGATGCTGAACCACCTCGGCGTTGATAATGGCTTCGAACACTTTGCCAAAGATCGGAAGAAGGCTGATAGGGCGGTAATTTGCAGGGTCAGAGGGTTCTCCAGTGTTTTTAAATATAGGAACTACAGAGGAAGATTTCCAACAGGCAGGAAAGCAGGAAGCAGATAGGCAGAGGTTGTAGACCTTAGAAAGGACAGAGGAGAGTTCAGGGGCTCATTTCTTTAAGACTATGGTTGGGATTCCGTCACCACCGCTCGCTTTGTGAGGGTCAAGTTTTAAGATTATCTTAGAGACAAGCGAAGGTGTAATGTGGACATCATTCAGTTGTGCCTCGGTTCTAGGTGAGAAGTCGGGTGTCAAAACTCCAGACGAGTCCAGACTCGAATTGTTCGAGAATCTGCGGCCAAAGCATTCAACCTTATCTGCTGGGGAGGTGAGGACCTCAAATTTGTTGATTAGCGGGGGTATTGTGGACTTGCTCTTGTTAAGTACTCTTTTACAGAGTCGCCAGTAGTCTTTAGAGCCGAATTTAGATGTAGTAGTGCTTCCTTTATTATTTTTATTGGATATTTACATTTTAGAAACTGTTTTGTTAGGTTGTTAATGTTGTTTAGAAAATCTGGATGGTCTGAGCATATGCGTTTTATTCTAATAAATGAGCTGATAGATTTTTTAATTTGAGGGGATGACAGCTGTTAAAGTGTAGGAATTTATGTTGGTTTGTGGGTTTGTTGTATAGACTGGTGGAAAGTGTATGTTTATTTAATTTTACCATGACGTCTAAGAAAGGGACGGATGTGTATGAGTGTTCCATGGTAAATTTGATTGTATTGTGGAAGTTGTTGCAGAAAGTAAAGAAGTTTTTCAATTTTTCTAATCCATGAGTCCATATTAAGAAAATATCATCAATGTATCTAAAATAATGTGATGGTTTGTATTGTGAACTGTCTAGTATCTTTTTTTCTAAAATATGCATAAAGATATTGGCATAACTAGGTGCCATTTTCGTGCCCATTGCTGTGCCACTAATCTGTAAATAGTGTTTGTTGTTGAATTTAAAATTATTGTGTGTTAAGATGAAATTTATTAATTGGCATAAATCTGTGATTTGGTTGTTAGGTAGTTTGCTTTTAAGGAACTCGTGGCAAGCTGATACTCCTTCAACATGTGGAATG
Source organism: Ascarosepion bandense (assembly GCA_037127315.1). NCBI lineage: Eukaryota > Metazoa > Mollusca > Cephalopoda > Sepiida > Sepiidae > Ascarosepion > Ascarosepion bandense. The sequence continues at coordinate 2,590,629 of JBBBDQ010000587.1, forward strand.
TTCGTGTACAGAGACGTAACAGCCATCGTTACTAGGATATTATCACCTAGGACTAAATTAATGTTTTCTAATTTGTTGAGAAAGTCAGTAGTGTTCATAAGTAGTGTTCACAGGAACCATCACATCACTTGAAAAGACACAAATGTGTTGAAACAAAATGGCTACTTTTGTAGTGATATTGTAACATATCCATGTTATAATTTATGAATAAATAATATTATTAGCTCTACTTTTGTATTGAGCACTTTTTTAAAAATAGTGTTTCTTTTGACAAGGAATATTATTCCAACAATACTTGTATATATAAATATATATATATATATATATATATGTGTGTGTGTGTGTGTGTGTGTGTGTGTGTGTGTGTGTGTGTGTGTGTGTTAGAGAGCCTGGTGTGTGTTAGGGAGCCTGGTGTGTGATATAATCCTGCCTTACAGAGAACAGTAGCGATTGGCAAAGGTAGTGATAGAGTTGATTAGTTGTACAACCGCTTAGTTGGTCAGTAATATGTAGACTCATTACTCGAACATACTTCTTCCCTACAAAATTGTATATATTGATTTCTACTAACAGTATTCCTGAATTGACTAACCCGTGTTCCAGGTTGTATATTTTTGTTCAATATAAATTTTTCTACATTTTTCTATCTCCATATCTGTTTTTGTTAGTTTATTATTTTGTGTGGTTTCTCAACAAGAATCCACAACATATATATATATATATATATATATATATATATATATATATATATACACACACACTATTTTCAGAATAGAAACTTCATTTACTACCTAACTCATGAAAGTGTTAATGGCCCACGTGATACCCATGCTAATCCCTACACTACTTTGAGGTAATATATAAGCGTTCGTGCATGTTATTGCAGGGTCATACTCGGTTCTTCATTAAATGCCCTATATATATATATATATATATATATATATATATATATATATATATATATATAGATAGATCAAGTCCCAAGTAGGCATCTACGCAGATGACACTACAATATACTCCCGCTCCAGTAAGAAACCTGTCGTGGTGGACAGACATAATCTCGCTGCTGACCTTGAGCGGGATCTACACTCTGTGGTGAACTGGGGCAAGAAGTGGCTTGTCAACTTCAATTCATCTAAGACCAAGCTGTTGTCTGTCAACCATTACAGGCAATCTCTTCTGCCTCCCATAAGCATGGACCAAGTGATTCTCCCTGAGAGTAATACACTACGCCTCCTCGGACTTACCCTCTCCTCAGACCTCAAATGGAACCACTATATTGAATCCATAGCAAAATCTACTGCTAAGAAGATTGGGTCACTATGTCGATCCAGGATGTTTTTTCCACCTGAATCCATCCTGCATATATACAAGTCAACCATCCGTCCGTGCATGGAGTACTGCTGCCATTTATGGTCAGGTGCCCCTGCCGTTCTCCTCAGTGTTCTTGACAAGCTCCAAAGGAGAATCTGTAATGTGATAGGTACTGATCTGGCGACTCGACTGCAGCCACTTCCCCACCGTCAAAATGTGGCCTCCCTCTGTCTCTTCTATAAATACTTTCATGGCTTCTGCTCGGATGAGCTTAAGTCACTGATGCCTCCTCAACAGGTGTTTACCCGTGCAACCAGACTGGCAACTGGGTCCCACCCATTCACAGTCAGGTTAGCCAAATGCAGACGACAATTCTACTCCTGCAGCTTCCTCTCTCGCACTTCCCGCCTGTGGAACTCACTCCCGTATTCTTGCTTTCCTGAAGGCTACAACCTCCAGAAATTTAAATGCAAAGTCAATACTCATCTACTAACCACTGGCCTCTAGCTCTCTCCCCTCCCCTGTATAACCTTCCCTTTCTTTCCTCCTATGTATCTGTCATCGCACCTTCTTTCTCAGCTTTCTATTGTTCCTTTCTAACTAGTTTGTACTCCTCACTCTTTTGTAATTAATCTTTTTACATTTATGTAACCCCCTGCACATCAGTGGCGTTTCCGCCTTGCTCGGGGTGAAATGATTAAAAAAAAAATTTATATATATATATATATATATATATATATATATATATACGCATCGCTCATTTCGGGCTATGAGGAGTGTATAATGGTAATGTACACGCTAAAAAGTCTGCCTTCTTCTAACAGAACACGTACCACTTACTTGCTACGCAGGTTTCTTCGATTAGACTGTGAAATCATTAGTGGTCGAGCAGCCTAAGACGCACCAGATCAGTTGGTGGCTCCCTCTGTGCTGTTAGGAGCCGCAAGTCCGAATCTTGCCGAAAGACACACATTTCCGTAATAAAATTTCTCTTAAATAATCAGGCCGGTATAAATATATACATAAATATACTGTTATGGCAGTGAATGGTGGACAATCTCCTCAAAAATTAAGGAGAGACTTGAAGCAACCGAAATGTGGTTCTACAGAAGGATACTGAGGATACCATGGACCGAACATGTGAGTAACGATGAGGTTTTGGAGAGGATGGAAACGAAAAGAAAACTTTACATCAGGAAAAGATAGATGACGTTCCTGGTATGTGTAATGAGGAAGGAGGACTTAGAGAATCTGATACTCACAAGTCAGATAGATTAGAATAATTAAGAACCTATATTGGTAGCAAACAGCTTGCATACGGACAGGAAATGAATTCAGCAGATATACAAGAATAGAAAGGTGCACAAGACAAGCAGGTGTTTGCTCACCGGATCTATTTGACCTGTACAGCGAAACAATTCTGAGAGAGAGAGATATTCCTTGACAGGATTCGTCATTGGCGGCCACAAACTCAACAATATAAGATACGCCGATGATACAGTGCTGATAGCAGACACAGAAAGGAAAATACAGGAATCCTACAGAAGGTAGAAAAAGAAAGCTAGAAGAAAGGACTGAGCATAAACTTCAAGAAAACTGAATGTATGGTCATCAACAAAAAAAAAACCCTAAAAGGCCAACTACAGGTCGTGAAAACTAAAATACAAACAAGCAAAGAAATTTAAATACCTGGTAAGCGTTTTGACAGAGGATGAAAAGTGCGACACTGTGATCCGAAAACGTATTGGAATGGCCAAGGACCCATTTCAAAAGCTAACCAGAGTAATGAGAGACAGGATGATCTCACTAGAAACAAAGCTGGATTGCTGTTGTAGTGAAATATCCTGTCCTACCCAAGAATGGGTATGACCCAGGTTATAAAAGACCTAGACGGGAACGAACTATAGAGAGCGCTCGGGAGAGATCGAGTGTGTTCGTGACTATACGAGAGTCTTCGTCATCACTCGGGAGTGATCGAGATTATTCGTCATTATACGAGAGTCGAGAACCATCGGCCTTGGACGTGAGTTAGACGTCACTAGATGGAAGCCTTCTTCCCAAGACGGACGTATACGTCCTATACAGAGACCTTGCCTTCTTAATTGTTATTCTTGCTAACTGTTCGTTGGTGTACTTGTATTTGGTTTATTGTACTGAGGTATAATAAATCTCTATTTATATATACTCAGTGATAAGAGTTATTTCTTGCACTATTCTTTCTCGGTTTATCCCCTCCCGGGATACAACAATTGCTATGTGATATCTGTCCTTTTATATAACAGCGAATGTTGGACGATCTCTTCAAAGATGAAGTAGAAGCTCGAGGTAGCAGAAATGTGGCTCTAAAGAAGGATGACGCGGATACCATGTATCAAGCCCATGAGCAACGACGAGGGTGCAAACGGGAAGAAAACTTATACTTTACATCAGGAAGAAACAACTGAGGTTCTTTTGACACGTAATGAGGAAAGAGGACTTAGAGAATACTCACATGACGTATAGAGGAAAAGAGAGACAGATAAAAGCAGCGCGAGATATATTTGATGGGTTTGAGAAAATGAATGCCGAAGCGGGGTTTGTGAAAGCTATCAAGAGGAAAGATATTACAGTATTTACATTATTCAAACTATTGTCCTCATCTTTGTTGCCATTTGTACGAAGTTTCAGCCGTTGTACGCTCCGGCTTTCTTCAGGAGCTAGGAAGTTCGAACCGAACTCTTCATTACAATCACTGAGGTATATCATCTCCATTCCTTGCCTAGAGCTTTTTCTGATAGTCATGAGTTATCTCCCTCTTACCCTGTAAGTTACTTGTTCACCACTGCCAGAAGAGGTTCTAGGCAAGGAATGGAGATGATATACCCCAGTGATTGTAATAAAGGGTTCGGTTCGAAATTCCTAGCACCTGAAGAAGGCCGGCGCGTACAACGTTCGAAACGTCGTACAAATGGCAAGAAAGATGAAGACAAGAGATACTGTAAATACTACATCATCTCAAATATAGATAAATACTAAAGAAAAAATATTAATATTAATGAAGAGGGGCAAGTGGGAGTCCATGATCGCCTATGTCCTAAAGGAACACGGCTCATGAAGAAGGAAAAGACACAAATTTTCTAGTTCAACAAAATGGCTATGAACAAAGATAGATAGATAGATAGATAGATAGATAGATAGATAGATAGATAGATACCCATCAGACTACTTATTGGATCACATCTATCTAGTTTTATTAATTTATTACGCAACGTTTTCTAACGTTTTATTGAAACGGCTCTGCAAACTTTACAATGGTTGACAAACTCGAACAACGTTCACGCATGAAAACTGTTTCGGTCGAAAGCTAATCCTGATTTTTAACAAAAGCCCAGCTTCACTAGACTTGTAACCCGATGCAACTAGTGAGTCATTTTCGTATCATTTGTATCTGCCATTTCGAATATAAATCCGAGGATTTTTATCACCGGTTGGACTTTAAAAGATTAAGACGACCTGGCTATAGATTGGCAATTAAAGTCAAGCTATAAGAGTGTTTATAGACGTGTCCGAAATGGGGTGGGTGTAGCGCTGAGAATAGAAGAAGATAAAGACTGAGCTACGTTGGAGTGTAGGGATATGGTCACGTGACTTGTGGCACGCAACCCTGACAGGTTAACGGTTTTATGATGGATTTTTCTGACTGTTATTATAGCGATGGGATATCTCAGACGATACATCTTCCGATTCGACCCCCTACTTCGATTTTGTTTTCTCATACACAGATTATTTTGTATGTTTATTTTTTATGCCAGTATTTATTATGGATCTTCTGTTCTTTTTTCTTTCTTTTCTTTTTTCATTCTGATTTTCTTTTTCGACTCTCTCTCCCCCTCTCTCCCTCCCTCTCTCTCCATTTCTCTTCCTCCCTCTCTCTCTCTTCTGTTCTTTTTTCTTTCTTTTCTTTTTTCATTCTGATTTTCTTTTTCGACTCTCTCTCTCTCTCTCTCTCTCTGTCTCTCTCTCTTCTGTTCTCTTTTCTTTCTTTTCCTTTTTTTCATTCTGATTTTCTTTTTCGACTCTCTCTCTCCCCCCCCCCTCTCTCCCTCTCTCTCTCTCTCTCCATTTCTCTTCCTCCCTCTCTCTCTCTTCTGTTCTTTTTTCTTTCTTTTCTTTTTTCATTCTGATTTTCTTTTTCGACTCTCTCTCTCTCTCTCTCTCTCTTCTGTTCTCTTTTCTTTCTTTTCCTTTTTTCATTCTGATTTTCTTTTTGACTCATCTCTCTCTCTCTCTCTCTCTCTCTCTCTCTCTCTCTCTCTCTCTCTCTCTCTCTCTCTTAGTTGTTTGTTTTGCTTTTTCTTTGCAACGTCTTACGGGGAACACAATCTTAGGTTCTAGTATTTTCTAGTATTTTAATTTTTTTTTTTTTCATTTTAATTTTTTTTCATTTTCTTTCTTTTGTTCTTTCTTAGTTACTCCGCCATTCTTTTCTTTTCTGTTTCTTTTTTTTTCTTTTATTTATTTATTTTGCTTTCTTACCTTTTTTCCTACTCTTTCTTTCTCCTTTTTCTCTTTCTGTCCATGGTTTTTTTTCTGTAACCTTGCCACATTAATTCTTTCTTTCTTGGTCTCTTTTTTCTTTTCCCCATTTCCTCCTCCTCCTCCTTTTTTTTTTTTTTACAACTTGTTCACTTTTTTACTTCTATTCCTTTTTTTTTGTTGTTCTCTTTCTCTTACTATCCGTGGATTTTTCTTTCGATAAATCTTCCATATTTTCCTTTCCTTTCATCTCTTGGCCTTTCTTTTTCTTTCTTTCTTTCTTTCTTTCTTTCTTTGTTTTTTCTTCATCGTTCTTTTATATTCTGATTTTCTTCTTTCCTTTTATTTGTCTTTTTTTATTATTGATTTTAATTACTCTTTTTTTCTTCTCTTTATCAATAGTCTTTATTTTTCTTTATTTTTCTTTATTTTTCTTTATTTTTCTTTTATTTTTCTTTATTTTTCTTTATTTTTCTTTATTTTTCTTTATTTTTCTTTTATTTTTCTTTTATTTTTCTTTATTTTTCTTTATTTTTCTTTACTCGATTATCATTGTTTTTTTTTTCCTTTTCTTGTTTATTTCTTCAAATATTTACATTATCTCGTTTCTTCATTAAACTTCTTTCCTTTTTTTCTTTTCTTTATTTCATTTTTTTATTTCGTTTGTTTTATTTTTTCTTCCGTTCTTATTTTTTCTATTTCTTTTTCGCTTTGCAATTTCTTTTTCTTATCTTTTTTACTCACCTTAATTTTTTTTCTTTTTTACTTTTTCTTCATTTTGTCTGTTTTCTACATATTTTTTTTAATCATATCACCCCGAGCAAGGCGGTAACGCCACTGATGTGCAGGGGGCTACGTAAGAGTGAAAAGATTGGGAAAGAGAAAGCCGGAAACCACATCATAAACAGGGGACAAGGGGTGAGCCTTTTCACCTGTTCAATAGACGTGGGTGGAGTGTGAACCGGGCGATAGTTTAGTCTATCTACTCCAATTGAAAAAAAAAAAAAGTAAAAAGATTGGAAAAGAGTGTGAACCGGGCGATAGTTTAGTCTATCTACTCCAATTGAAAAAAAAAAAAAGTAAAAAGATTGGAAAAGAGTGTGAACCGGGCGATAGTTTAGTCTATCTACTCCAATTGAAAAAAAAAAAAGTAAAAAGATTGGAAAAGAGTGTGAACCGGGCGATAGTTTAGTCTATCTACTCCAATTGAAAAAAAAAAAAAGTAAAAAGATTGGAAAAGAGTGTGAACCGGGCGATAGTTTAGTCTATCTACTCCAATTGAAAAAAAAAAAAGTAAAAAGATTGGAAAAGAGTGTGAACCGGGCGATAGTTTAGTCTATCTACTCCAATTGAAAAAAAAAAAAAGTAAAAAGATTGGAAAAGAGTGTGAACCGGGCGATAGTTTAGTCTATCTACTCCAATTGAAAAAAAAAAAAAGTAAAAAGATTGGAAAAGAGTGTGAACCGGGCGATAGTTTAGTCTATCTACTCCAATTGAAAAAAAAAAAAGTAAAAAGATTGGAAAAGAGTGTGAACCGGGCGATAGTTTAGTCTATCTACTCCAATTGAAAAAAAAAAAAGTAAAAAGATTGGAAAAGAGTGTGAACCGGGCGATAGTTTAGTCTATCTACTCCAATTGAAAAAAAAAAAGTAAAAAGATTGGAAAAGAGTGTGAACCGGGCGATAGTTTAGTCTATCTACTCCAATTGAAAAAAAAAAAAAAGTAAAAAGATTGGAAAAGAGTGTGAACCGGGCGATAGTTTAGTCTATCTACTCCAATTGAAAAAAAAAAAAGTAAAAAGATTGGAAAAGAGTGTGAACCGGGCGATAGTTTAGTCTATCTACTCCAATTGAAAAAAAAAAAAAGTAAAAAGATTGGAAAAGAGTGTGAACCGGGCGATAGTTTAGTCTATCTACTCCAATTGAAAAAAAAAAAGTAAAAAGATTGGAAAAGAGTGTGAACCGGGCGATAGTTTAGTCTATCTACTCCAATTGAAAAAAAAAAAAAGTAAAAAGATTGGAAAAGAGTGTGAACCGGGCGATAGTTTAGTCTATCTACTCCAATTGAAAAAAAAAAAAAGTAAAAAGATTGGAAAAGAGTGTGAACCGGGCGATAGTTTAGTCTATCTACTCCAATTGAAAAAAAAAAAAAGTAAAAAGATTGGAAAAGAGTGTGAACCGGGCGATAGTTTAGTCTATCTACTCCAATTGAAAAAAAAAAAAAGTAAAAAGATTGGAAAAGAGTGTGAACCGGGCGATAGTTTAGTCTATCTACCCCAATCGAAAAAAAAAAAAGAAAAGAGTGAAAAGGTTGGAAGAGAGAAAGCCGATGACATTTGTGCAATTTTCACTTCTTTATTTCTTTTCTTCTTTCATTACTGTTCTTCATTTCTTTCCATCTTTCTTTCTATTTCATCCAATCGTCATAATTTATTCATATCGGCTTCCATCTGCATTTCCTTAAAACTTCCTTTCGTTTTCCTTCCGCTTTCTTTCGCTGTTTGATTTAAATCATCGCTTCTCTTTTATTTTTCTAAAAACTGTCTGTTGTATATCATTTACTACCTACTACTTTCTATCTCCATTTCTTTCTTTCTTTCTTTCTTTCATTCGTTCGTTCATTCATCCCTTTCTTTTGTTATTACTTTCTATAATTTTGCACTGCCAAATCTCAATGTCTATTTTTTATATTCTTCTTTAATTCAATTATACTAAATTACTTTTACGGTTTTCTTATTTCTTCAAATGTGACGAACAAAGATAGATAGCTAGATAGCTAGCTAGCTAGCTAGCTAGCTAGCTAGATAGATAGATAGATAGATAGATAGATAGATAGATGTGAATAGAACTTCAAAGATAGACACGAATTTACATAGATAGATAGATAGATAGATAGATAGATAGATAGATAGATAGATAGATAGATAGATCTATATATACATAGATAGGTAGAAAAAAGAAAAATTAAGAAAAACGGTTAGAGACATCAATATATATATATATAGAGAGAGAGAGAGAGATAGTAGGAGAAATTAAGATAGATAGGCATACATAATAAATAGCTTAGATAGATAGATAGATAGATAGATAGATAGATAGCTAGATAGATAGATAGATGCAAGACGTAGATATTATCGATTTTACATGAAAATCAACATTCCAAAATCCAGGCTTCATGTCATCGTAGACAATCGCCGTCTATCTGCAACTACACAGCTGTTGCTAGAAATTATAGAGTCTGATACAGTCAGCTAGCTTGATAAATATTTATATAGTGTATGTATTACAGATAATAATGATTATAATCAGTTTCTAAAAGTGCTAATTTTGGAAGTGATAGGATGATCATGTGACAAGATGCTACTGAATAGAGAAGATATTGGAACTGGTCTAAAATCAGGGCTTTAATCGGATTTACTCGCGAAAACTGTCTATAGACAATGAAATAAACGAGACAATCATAGATAGATACATAGAGAGATGTAAGTAGACTTAGATAGATAGATAGATAGATAGATAGATAGATAGATAAGAATGAAGATGAATAGATAGATAGATAGATAGATAGATAGATAGATAGATAGATAGATAGATAGATAGATAGATAGATGGGAGCATACATTTAGCGATAGATAGATAGATAAAGTGAATTAGATAGATAGATAGATAGATAGATAGATAGATAGATAGATAGATAGATAGATAGATAGATAGATGGGAGCATACATTTAGCGATAGATAGATAGATAAAGTGAATAGATAGATAGATAGATAGATAGATAGATAGATAGATAGATAGATAGATAGATAGATGGGAGCATACATTTAGCGATAGATAGATAAAGTGAATAGATAGATAGATAGATAGATAGATAGATAGATAGATAGATAGATAGATGAAGTGAATGAGATAGATGAGATAGATAGATAGATAGATAGATAGATAGATAGATAGATAGATAGATAGATGGGAGCATACATTTAGCGATAGATAGATAAAGTGAATTAGATAGATAGATAGATAGATAGATAGATAGATAGATAGAAGCATACATTTAGCGATAGATAGATAGATAGATAGATAGATAGATAGATAGATAGATAGATAGATAGATAGATAGATAGATGCGAACAAGCTAAGATAGATGATTTACCTCCTACATTTATTAAAACCTTTCACCGTATCGCGCACATTTGACTGTTAGATTCAACTGGTATACACTTATTAGACTGACTGTGATGATAAGTATAGTGGTTTCTGTATTTTTGTACTTTAGCAGCACTTTGCGATGCGCTGATTTCTCAACCATTAAATAATAATAATATAAATTGAGAACAAGTTTCGTACCAGATGATAAAACAAATGGAACAAAACAACACATTGAAAGAATCCATGGAAACCGCAGCTTAAGGGATATACAAAAAAAATTGTCTTGTTAAGTACAGCCCACACACTAAATAGAACTTTGTCTATGTAACGCTAGGGATGTTAGGGAGATATGAAAAAACATGAAATGGGGCCATAACACACACACGACGACCTGCCTTAGGTCTTCCTGCAAACTTGGTAGGTAGTGGGGCCATAGCAGAAATCGATTTATAATGAAAAATGACAGAAAAATAATAATTACAAGAATATTCATCACATTTGCAGGTTGTTTTTGTGAAAATGTTTTGATACCATTTTTGACTTGAGATATTTTGCTTGGAACGCGGGAAGAAATTAGTATACGACAGAAATGAAGGGAAATGATCATCACATTTCGATTTCTTCTATGGTCACACGACCTACCATATCTGTTTGAAGACCTAAGACAGGTAGTGGTGTGTTGTTATGACTACATTTCATGATTTGTTTTCCTAACTCCCATACCATGACTAACGTTACGTGGACAAAGTTCTTTTTAGTGTCTGGGCTGTACTTATTAAGACAATTTTTGGAATTTCTCTTTAGCTGGGATTTCCTGGGATTTTTCAATGTGTTATTGTGTTTCTTCCTTTATCCTTCCAAGCACACCTAATATGATTAATACTATTATTATTTTCAATTTCTTTTCATTCGTTTACGTAAAAATACACTTGGAAAAGGTATTAATCAGTCTCTTTTCTCCAGTTATGGGTTAAATAAAAGAACAGATTGGGTTCTATAACCTTGGCTGGCAACCAGTCTACCGCAGAAAGCAATGGCAACCTTCTGTAGGAAAATCTTCTGCTCAGTCAGTCATGTATCTTTCTAGACATGATTGCCCAAAGCGTGTATCACGTATAGCTTTTAACTGACTGATATTTCGATAGCTTTTGAAATTCTTTGGTTGCTGTACAAGTCACATTAATTAACAGGCAACCTTTTTCTTTTCTGTCTTTGACAATTATATCCGGCTTATTTGCTTCGGTCTTCCTGTCTGTAAAGGTGGTATAATCCCATAGATTCGTGATGACTTATATTTCTGTAACTGGTGCTTGGTAATCTTTATACCAGTGTTTGTTAACATATTTTCTATAGTGTTTGTACATTAAAAATACTACTCTACTAAATCGTGACGATTTTTATAATCATTTGGCACAAGTACAGAATATCCTGAGATTAGATGGTTTATGGTTTACTGATATTTTTCAAAACATCATCATTTTGGATCTACACTGTTATGTATGATGTTTGCCTGAAAGATCCTCGTGAAAAGATTCTGGTCTTGAGTTGCAAGAATAAAGTCTTTCGTTTCAGCCTTTAACCCTGATGCTCGTAACCATAGATGAGTGTTAACTTCATCAACATTTGCTTTATTAGCACGTTCTGGATATTGACCATGCAGAGGTTTTTATTGATAGCGTTGTTTCATCTGTTCAAGAGCTTTATCCATGGCTTTATTTTTATATTTTTGCTGCAACAGTTGATTCTTGGGTTCTGTTTTGGTTTTCTACAGAATCTACTAAATTTTAAACATCGTTTGTATTTACAGCCTTCTTTAATGATTCAATATTTTTCTTCCTGTTTTCGTGTTGTTTGACTAATTGTATTATCCAGTCCTTTGTTGTTTTCATGTATGTTAGTCTTGGATGACAATAGAAGAGGTTTGTTGTTGTGATTCTCGTAAAACTCTCGTTTTAGCACATTTATCAAAATTGAATTTCATTCCATTGTTATCACTGAAACATTTTACAGTTTGCAGAAGACCAGTTTATTTTTGTCAATGTACGATCTAATTGTTTGTCGAACGTTTTCTCACCAAATTTCATATGTTTGGTGAGTGTTGTTTCTTTTCTGGAGGTTGTGCAACGATTCATAGAATGCAGTCATAACGAGTTTCTACTCCTCACTGAAATAGATTACCTTGAACTGCGGAAGTAGCTGACAGGTACATCCGGCTGTAGCTAAGGTCAACAAAGGGCAAGGGTGGCTGACAGACATATTCGGCCTTAGATGACGTCAACAAAGCAACACTCCGAAAAGGCAAACAGGAGTAGGAGTTTTAAGACGATATAAAGTCTAGAATTTTTGGCAGAAAAGAAAAAGAGGACTCCTTCTGGCTTCCGACTCCCGACGGCAACATCGTGTGTGTGTGAACTCTCTGCGACTGCTCTACTGCTCCACAGAAGTGTCACCAAAAAAGACTAAAAATATAAGATAATATTTTTATATATACGTGTCCCTCGTTTGTCCAGAAGCAGCGTAATATACTACATACATGAGTTGGTACGCAGTAATTTACTGTGTTTTTTTTTCTTTTTTTAACACAGATTGATAACGAACCTTGTTACCGTCTACGAAAACACGAAACGATCATGGTAACAGACGACATCGAGGAAAGGTAGGTGACTTTTAATTTTACCTTGTGTGTACTCTGCTCTTGTGCTTATTATAGAAAAGTTGTTAGTTTAAAAAAGAAAATAAAACAAAAAAGAAAAAACTTAAAATGGAACAACATACATTTTCCGATTTCGTCGAGAGTCTGACCGTGGAGATGAGGGATTTTTTAGATTCTACACTTACAAGACTATATAAAGTCTAGAATTTTTGGCTGAAGAGACCGAGAAGACTACCGTTGGCTTCCAATTCCAGATGGACCCTTCGTTGTGCGCGACTTTCTCCGACAACATGGCTGCTCCACACAACACAGTATAAGATTATATTTTTATAAATACGTATTCTTCGTCGTTTGTCCCGATCCGCCGGCAGTGTCTAACACTCAGGAGACCATTTTATATTTACTTTCTTTAAATGAATGAAAATGGATCTAGATGGAGAATTTGCAGGGCTATCATTGAGATTATCCCTGGCGCGGGGACAAGGAAATTTATTATTTCTGTAGGAGTTTCTTCATTGTTATACTACAGCATTATGCTTAAATAAAAAAGAGATTATTATTTTTATTTATTTACTTTTTAATTTTTTATTCCTTCCATTTTTTTCTGTTGTTGCGACTGCTCCTGTTAATCAGATAAGTTGTTAATTAATTAAATTAATTTTTAATTAATTAATTAATTAAAAAAATATCATCGTTGTTACTACCATCACTTGTCCTTTTAACGAAAGTAATTAAAAAAATGAATGGAAAAAGAAAAAGTTAACATTCAGTTAATAATGATGGTGCCACCTGTGAAATTTAATAATAATAATAATAATAATAATAATAATAATAAGAAGAAGAAGAAGAAGAAGAAGAAGAAGAAGAAGAAGAAGAAGAAGAAGAAGAAGAAGAAGAATGTTTTTGTATTTTTTAAGATAATAAGATTAAGGGAAACAAACATCCCGCAATTTAGAAAAATAATATTTTATTGATTAATTTAAGGAAAGCAGAAAAAATACAGGGTTTTTCATAACTTATATTTTGCATATATATATATATATATATATATATATATATATATATATATTGTAATGTTGTTATTACAATGGTTTATAAAAGCATTTTATCACATACAAAGGATTTCATGTTTCAGAATATTGTTGTTGTTCTTCGGGTGATATTTTAAAAGAAATGGTGAAAATGATTTATTTTGGAAAATAGAAAAAGAATTCATTGTTATTTAAAAAGCTAAGGAGGAGTGTTCAGGAGGGTTGGTCAAAGAAAATGAAATACTAGATTATAGGTATGTCTTGATTACTCAATCAAAGTAAGAATTAGGTTGAACTATAAAAGTGAACATTTAGGTCGTATGGAAGTGGGTTGTTGAATTAAGTCATTATCTGTCTGGGGAAGATATATATTTAGAATACATAGTATTCAAAGGTATAGAAAAGTTGTTTTGAAGAACAGATCAGATTTTATCTTTAGGGAGAGGTTAATTTTCATTTTACAGAATTTGTTAAACGAGCTTGTTTATTAGATTAAAATTTAAATTAAGTAACTATGGTATGCTAAATTATATTGAAGTTAAGCAAAACAAATAAGTATTTTGTGGGGCATTAATTTTTAGTAAAATAATGTTTATGTACTATTTGAGCATAAGCAATATATGAACATTATAATTAACTAAAATTTAAAACCTGGTAAAACGGAGAAGGGGCCGGAACAGGAATCACCCCACAGAGTCCAGTCTCTCCAAGCTACTGTTTCCCAGAATCGGGGTATGAAATCCAGAAGGAGAATAAAATGGCCTCCAGCAAACAACAAGGAGGCATGGCAGAGTTTCAATACAGATATTTGTGGGATTTTACAGGCAGCTAGACAAGGGTGTGTGGAGTACCAACTGAAGTTTATGACCACCATAATAACAAACATACCGTCTGAGAGATTTGGCTATAAAGACACTAAAAAGGCAACAAAGCCCTATATAACAACCGTAGGGCTAAGAAAATAAAAGAACTAAGGAAAGAATGAAGAAATCTCAAAAAAAAGCCTATAGAAAAGCAAAAGGAACAGAAGAACGCCAACCACCTGAGGAACTTAGAACAATACTTATAGAGAAATTGAAAACATTTAGGCGTGCGGAATGGCACAGAAAAAGAAGGAAAGAGAGCAAGGAAATGTCCCAGTTTCTTTGCTAACCCCTTTGGCTTTGCGAAAACCTTACTTGGGGTGAAACGAAATGATCAATTGAAAGCAAAGGAGGAAGAGATAAATGTCTACCTCAGTGCTTCGATGGGCGACCTGAACAAGAACCGAGAACTCGGAGTGAATAACCGCCTAGTCACACAAAAGCTATCGGAAGTTCCATTTAATTTAGCAATGCGAACCTGGGATGAAATGCAAGAAGTAGTGAGATCTGCGAGAGCTAACTCTACACCCGGGCCAAACGAAGTATCATATATCGTTTACAAGAGGTACTGCGAAATACTAAAGAGACTATGGAAGATAGTAAGAGTTATCTGGAGGAGGGGCAAAGTAGTGAAACAATGAAGATTTCCAGAAGGAATATGGATACCTAAGGCAGAAGGATCCAAGGCATTGGACCAGTTCAGGATAATGTCGCTTTTAAATACCGAAAGTAAGATCTTTTTTGGGATATTATCGAGACGTATCATGAACTATGCATTACAGAATCGATACATTGATAAATCAGTCCAGAAATGTGGGATTACAGGAATGCCAAGGTGCCTGGAACACACGGGATTCCTATCTCAACTCTTAAGAGAAGCAAAAGAAAGTAAAAGCGACCTGACAGTTTTGTGGCTGGACCTTGCGAACGCTTATGGTTCCATGCCACATAAAATGGTGAGTGAAGTTCTAGAAAGACATCATGTTCCATAAACAGCGAGTGAGCTCATAAGAGATTATTACACCAACTTACAGGTGAGAGTGCTATCAAAGACCTTTTCAGAATGGCATACTTTGAAGAAAGGCATCATAACCGGGTGCACAATGTCAGCGGTTCTATTTTCACTGGCTATAAATATGCTGGTGAAAGCAGCTGAAGTCGAATGCAGACGCCCACTCTCTAAGTCAGGAGTCCGTCAGCTCCGATAAGAGCCTACATGGATGACTTAACAGTGACAACAACATCAGTCACGGGAGCCAGGTGGATAGTGAACGGCTTGGAGGAGAACATCAAATGGGCTAGAATTAAATTTAATATGATGTTTAAAAACCCGAAATCGGCAATGAAGGCAGGACATCGGTGAAGAGCTCCTTTAAAATTTGTGAACCAAATGAAATATTTATGGTGTTTTATTCATTTCTGTCGTTTAGTAGTAGTTTGTTTTTAGGAAACTTTATAAAGTAAATATTACAAACATTTTTAATCTAGCTCTTCTTTCACTTTCTTATAATATATATATATATATATATATATATATATATATATATATATATAATTTTATTTTACTGATTTTATTTATTTTCTTATTTTTATTTTTATTTTTATTTTTCTACATCATAAACAAGAACTTGACCCTCAGAAACAAAAGGAACTCGATACGTAAAGCCACAAACTTATTCGCCTGAAGAGAGACAATCTTAGACTTGAAACACGTGTAGCGTCACAAATACCATTATGGACACTTAAAGTATCATAACATGTTCGTAGTCTTTCAAAGAAAAAATAAAATATCGAAATGTTTCCAAGAAAAAAATTTCATTCGAAATATTGATATCTAACATCGTATCTTTAAGGAATAATACAGATAAAAGACAAGTTGATTAATCAACGCAAACCATTAAGAGAAACAAATTAATTAAATGATAATAAGAAAAAAAAATAACATTTCCGTTAAAATTATAGTAAAATAACAAAATTTCATATTTACGTTTTTAAAAAAAAAAGTTAAATTTAGGAAGTTTGTCCTTCTTGTTGTTATTCCAACCGCATTTTTCTCTTCTTATTTTCTTCTTCTTCTTCTTCTTCTTCTTCTTCTTCTTCTTCTTCTTCTTCTTCTTCTTGCTGTTGTTGTTGTTGTTGTTGTACCCAAGAAAGCAGTCATAGAAGGTGAAAAGCCCGTCGGCTGTGCATCACCATGAGTCATGCCAATTTCATCGAAAATTCAAAGAGAAACATTACGATATCTCCAAAAAGTGGCAATTGTACTGATTCCCATTTGATATGCTCCGCCCAATGTACCAAACATGACTCGACCTATGTAGGTTTGCACAACAGAAAAATTAAACAATTATCTTATGGTGCACATTTTGAAAAGATATTCTTTGGATTTGAACAAGAATCTCTAGATACTTGATGTGATTGGGAAGTTGTTCGCCACTTCTGTCGCTATTGTCAAGGACACATGACCCAGTGGATAAAAGTGATGGTTGGATCCAGTTGAATTGACCCAAAGAGTCGTGAGTGCTGTCGCCAGTACTGTCGCCAGTACTGTCGACAGCACTGGCGAACAATAAACTTAGAGTATTCAGTTAAATAGAGATAACTAAAACATCGGGAAAAGGTATGACTCATGGAACGAGAACAATCTACCCGAGGGGTCAAAATAAAGGGTTCGATTCAAAATTCCAATCACCCCCAAGAAGGTCAGAGAGTACAATGGCCGAAATGTCGTGAATATGAAAATAAAGACGAGGACAACAGTCCGAACAATGTAAATAATGTGAATACCTCATCTCAGAAATATAAACAAATTATTATCTATGATCTGTAATTGCATTTCTGAGTCTCAATATAAATAGTTATAAATAATTAATAACCGATTTTTTATTTTGATAGTTTTGCATTATATCAAATATTAAGAAACTAGGCTCCGCAAATTTGAGGAGAGTGTTATCAATGATCATGTTCTGACTTCGAATCCCCAGTTATTTCCATAAGCTTGTCTGCTCCTTTCTGTCTTTATTTATTTTTTTCTTTCTTTCTTTTTTTCTTTCTTTTTTGGTTTTTGTTTTTATTGTACTCACGTATAATTTGGTGAGGCGCGAGAAAATTTTAATTCCGAAAATGTATCCCAGAGAAAAATAATTTTGGGAACTACTATTTTAAAGTAATATTCAGCCAATCTTGTATATCTAAATTCATGTTTAAACGCTTACCTACGCGCATACGCATATACTTTAATATGATTGGTCCATAAATTCTCTTTTCGATTTACTCTCTCAAATAACCAATCATAATCGCAGCAGCTTGGATAAAGGTCCATGTAACTTTTTCCGCCCTTTTGACATTTTCATTTGTTTTTCTTTATTGATCTGATTCATTTCCTTTTCCTTCTCAAAGAATTCAATTTAACATGCAAAGAAATGGTAGTTGGAAATATTTCTCGCTTTTCACTTGATTTATTTGACGTTTTTAATAAAGTTCTTTCTATTTTCAATTAAAGAAACAGCTTGCATTGGTTTCAGTGCGTCATCTCAACTGGTAAGATTGAGTTCACTTCCCGTCTGGATAGTCAGCTCATTATATATTCAAATAAATTATTAGTAATCATTTACTTAGAACTAATGTCATATGTTTTCTGATAGATAGATAGATAGATAGATAGATAGATAGATAGATAGATAGATAGATAGATAGATAGATAGATAGATAGATAAACTTAGATGATATTCAGATAGATTCATTCAGTCAGTTAAGTGCCATACATGATACACGCTTTGGACGATCATGTCTCGAAAGAGACATGACTGACTGGGCAGAAGATTATCCCGCAGTAGGTTGCCATTGCTTTCTGCAGTAGACTAGTTGCTAGCCAAGGCTATAGAACCCAATCTGTTATATTATTTAACTCATAATTGAAAAGAAGAGACTGATTAATACCTTTCTCAAGGGTATTTGTACGTAAGTGAAAGCAAGGAATTCAACTTGAATTCGAACTCGGCTCTCCGATTTGTCGTTTCAAGCCGGTATCCACTGCACCACAACGCACATCCTTTTCAGTCAGTCAATTAAGTGCCATACGTGATACACGTATGGCACTTATAGAAACTTAAATAAGGTAAATATTAATAAGGGCTACAAAGAATAGGAAGTTGTGGAGAGCCATAATCGCTCACGTTCGGAAGGGGAAAGAAGAAAAGAAGTCTTTTTCTAAAAATTTTATGATTTCATTCATGAAATATTTTTCCTCTTCTTTTTTTTACCATACTTCATTTATTTTTTTTTATTGGCCTTTTTTTTTCTTCTTTTTTTTTTCTTTTATCCGGAAATATTTTTTCCTTTTTTTCTTTTCCCGTTTTATATTATCTAAACGAGCGGGAGCTGCGCAGTCTTCACTTTGCTGTCTCGATAAAGTCCAAAAGCGGCTCCTCGTCTTTGTGACGGTCAAGTTATATTCCACCCCAGAACCCCTTTCTGGTAGACGAAACACCGCAAACCTTTCGATGCTCTATTGTTATTTCCATGAGAAGTGTGCAGACGAACCACATTCCATTGACTTTTATGACCATGCCACGCAAATTGCAGCAAACCACCTTCATTCCTTTCGTATTCCTTTGGTGAGATGTATGTTCCAACCAAGCAGATTCTTCCCCCGAGCCGCTCCTAATCACTATAATCGTAACCTGTTCAGGTATATGGTTAACTGTAATATTCCACATATATCAGCATAAAGTATGCCTCCTGCTCTGCTAACCCCTACCTCGAGTGGCTTTCGGGTCTGGTACAGGGTGAACATCAATGTAAAAAATAATTTCACTTTTTTTATTTTTAAACCATAAAACATTTTGTTCCTTTTTTCTTTTTTTCTTTTCTTATTTCTTTTTTATTATTCTTCCAGATTATTTTTAATTTTCTTCCGCCTTTTCTTTCATTTTCTTCATTCGTTTTTTTCATTTTTTCTTTCATTTTTTCTTTTCATTTTTTTCTTTCATTTTTTTCATTTTTTTATGTCCTTCAATTCTTTTTTCTTTTCTTCTTTCCTTTCTATAATTTTATTCCTTCTTTTTTTTTTTTTTTGGTTCCTTTATTTTCTTATTTTCGTCCTTTTCTTCCTTCATTCTCTTCATTGCTTTATTTCATTTTTTCCTGCAATTTTAATTTTCTTATATACTTTTGAATTTTCTTCTTTTATTAATTTTCTATCCTGCCTCATCTAATTTTCTTTCATTATTTTTTATTTTTTTCCTTCTTTTTTTTCACTTTCTACTTTCCTTTTATTCATTGTCTTTCTTCAGTTTTTCATTTTTTTCTCATCTTTTTCATTTTATTCCTTTTTTTCTTTCATCTGCTTCCTTCATTTCTCATTTCCTTTCACCCTTTTTTCATATTACTTCTTCCTGTTTTTGATCTTCTTCATATTTTCTTCCTTTTCTCCTTCCTATTTTTCATTTTCGTACTTCCTTTCTTCCATTTTTCTTTCTTTCCATTTTTCCTTCTTTCCATTTTTCCTTCTTTCCATTTTTTCTTTCCTTTTTTTCATTTTTTCCTCCGTTCTTCCAATGTTTTTCATTTTTCTTTTCTTTTTTTTTCATGCTTCCTTTTTTATTATTAGACCTTCTTTTTTCATTTTTTTGTTTTATGTTTTCAATTTCTTCCATGTTTTATTTTTCATTTTTTTCCATGATTTTTCAATTTTTCATCCCTCCTTTCTTTCATTTACTTCCTTTCTTTTATCCTTTTCTTCCTTCATTTCTTTCATTCTCTTCCCTCCTTTCTTTCATTTCCATCATTCATTTTTTTTCATGGTCTTCGTTCCTTGATTTCATTTTTTCTTCCTCTTTTTTATCATTTTCTTGTGTTTATTCTTTTCTTTTTTCATTTTCTTTCTTCATTTTTCTTTTTTTTCATTCTTTTCTTTTATTTTCTTCATTGCTATATTTTTCTTCGTTTCTTCGCTTTCTTGCTTTAATTTTCTTCCTTCTTTTTTCATTTAAGTCCTTCTCTTCTTCCATTTTCTTCTTTGAGTTTTTCATTTTCTTCCTGCTTTTTCAGGTTTTATCATTTCATTTTCACTTATCTTCATTTTTTCTCATTTTTTTCCTTCCTTTTTTTCGTTTTTTCTTTCCTTTTCATTTTCTTACTTCATTTTTCATTTTCTTCCGTTTTCATTTTTCTTTCTTACTTTTTTCATTTACTTCTATCTTTTCTTTCATTCTTTCTTTTTCTTTCTTTTTTCTTTCTTTCATTTTTTCTCATTACTCATGGTGTCTTTTTACAACTTTTCCCCATTCTTTCTTCTGCTTTCTTTGTTTTTCATTACTCCTGCTGCCTTTTACAAGCATTTTCTATTATTTCTTTCTTTATGTTTTACTATTTTCTTACTCCTGCCTTTTTCCAAATATGTCCTTATTCTTATACCTGCTTATTTTTTTTTTTTTTTTTGTCAAGATTTTCAAGTTATTCTTTTCTTTCGTCTTTCTATGTTTCTGACCGCTTCAGAACAGTAGGTGCTTTAAGGATGGATGTTTGGATGGTGTAAAAGATAACAGCTTGGTAAAGGAAATCGGAGAGCCGAGTTCCAATTCCACTCGCCATCGATATATACTCTTACATTTAATAGCTTTGGGGAAGTTATGAATCAACCTGTCCTCTCACAGCTATGGGTCAGACTTGTGTCAGTAAACCATTATAATCCCCAAAATATTTCTTATAATTTATGGATATTTTCTAGTTATAAATAACTAGGCAAAGATTGATATGTGCGTAAAAAAACAAATCAATCAATCAAATCAATCTTTCTTTAATGTTAGACAATTTTCATTTTATTTCTTGTTGTTCTTTTATCTTTTTTGTCGCTCTCATCCGTGTTTTTATTCTCTTCCACCTCTTCTATATTCAACTGGTGGAAATGTTTGAATTTAATGAAGGAGGACGAACAAGATTGCATAACATACGCAGCAAATGTAAACAAGCATTGCGAAGAATTTAAGCTGGTCGATTTGAGCGCTGACAATTTCAAGTGCTTGGTATTCGTTCAGGGTCTCGTATCAGAAAAAGACGCAGAGATGAAAAAATGGTACTGACGAAATTAGAAAACGCCCCAAATATTACAGTACAGGATTTGGCAGAGCATTGTACAAAACAGGTTAGCGCAAAAAAAGACGCAAAATTGATTGAACAGTCTGGCGTTTCACACATAAGGTAAGTACGGTACAAAGAAGAAAGTCTGTACAACAACAAAAAAATACTAAAATTGCAGATCATCAAACAAAAATACCAGAAAAAAATAATCAAAAACTCCCGAAACCGTGTTTTGCTTGCGGTGGATTTACACTGGTACAGAGAGTGCATTTTAAAAATAAAAATAAAAAATAAAAAGTAACGTCCAACCAAGTTGAAGACGGAATAAGAAGAAAATTCGATAAACAACAAAAAGATAAAAATGCAACTCGACACTGGGTCGGATCTGTCTATTATAAATCTAAATACGTGGAAGAAGTTGGGGAAACCAACGTTAAAAAACGAATAAAATCGCAAGGTCAGTGACGAGTGAAAAGATACAGTTCATCGGAGAATGTCACAAACGTCACATTAAATAAAAAAACGCGAAAAGTCAGAATATTTGTCATCGAAGACACCACAAAATTATTTAGTACAATTTAAAGGAATTTCAATTATGGGACCTACCAATTAATTCTTTTTGTCATAAGGTAGAAACCTTAAACAAAGAGGCAGAAAAACTCATAAGTAAACTAAAGGAAACATTTCCTACTGTTTTCTCGCCAGGTTTAGGAACTTGTACCAAGATGGAGGCAAAATTCCAATCGAAAGAAAAACCCCAGGCGGTATTTAAAAAAGAAAAGAAATGTACCGTTTGCCTCTATTGAATTGATAGATATGGAATTAGATAGACTTGAGAAATACCAGCAGAAGAAGCCCTACAGAAATTCCTACAAGTATACAGGATCACTTCAAATAATGGAACACCAACTTCACAATCGCCTGTCGAAGTGATGTTCGCACGTAGGGTTAGATCTGTATTCGACAAGTTATTGTCCAAAAATTCAAAGCCAGACGGAGAAAGATTTACTCACATGAAAAAATACAACCCAGGTGAAAAAAAATTATTTCAAAGTCTACAGACAGAACAAGTCTTTCTGGGAAATTGGAATAATTTACAAGCGGATCGGCAACATGATATACCTGGTAAAAGGAGAAAAATTTACGTGCAAGAGGCACATTAACCAAATCAGAAGACGTTCTTCGGGCGTGGTTGACAGCGGTCCCACGGAAGAAACACCGATGGAGGTAATTTATGATACATTCGAACTACCAACATCAGCAACAATTTTACCGGAAGTGCGTGAGAAAGAAATATGAAAAACAAATTAGAAAAAAAAACACTCAAAATGGGAGTAAAATTTAAGAGGGGATGTTATGGGGAAACACCTATTCCTCAGATAATGGACTCTCCCTCCTATATTAATAAGATTTAACAGGAAGTTAACGGGGGGAATTCTTGAGAAGTTCTTGGGAAGTTCATAGGAGTTCTTTAGACTTCTATTAGAGTTCAGTAGAACTACTAGGCAGTTGATGTTAGTTGGCAGTTAGCCGAATACTAAGGAGTCAGCTTTCAGTGGAAGATTACCAAGTTCCTAACATTTTGGGTATGTTAAGTCGATTAGCAACTGACATAGAACGATTATAACCTTCAGTGCGAAAACTACTTCACAAGACTTTCTTTCTTTCTTTCTTTCTTTCTTTCGTTCCTGTTTATATTTTTTTCTTTTTCATGACTTTTGCTAACATTTACAACTCTATCTACATTCATTCATTCTTTCTTTCTTTCTTTCTTTCTTTTTTCTTTCTTTCCTTCGTTCCTGTTTATATTTTTTCTTTTTCATGACTTCTGCTAACATTTACAACTCTTTCTACATTCATTCATTCTTTCTTTCTTTCTTTTTCTTTCTTTCCTTCGTTCCTGTTTATATTTTTTCTTTTTCATGACTTCTGCTAACATTGACAACTCTTTCTACATTCATTCATTCATTCTTTCTTTCTTTCTTTTTCTTTCTTTCCTTCGTTCCTGTTTATATTTTTTCTTTTTCATGACTTCTGCTAACATTTACAACTCTTTCTACATTCATTCATTCATTCTTTCTTTCTTTCTTTTTCTTTCTTTCCTTCGTTCCTGTTTATATTTTTTTCTTTTTCATGACTTCTGCTAACATTTACAACTCTTTCTACATTCATTCATTCTTTCTTTCTTTCTTTTTCTTTCTTTCCTTCGTTCCTGTTTATATTTTTTCTTTTTCATGATTTCTGCTAACATTTACAACTCTTTCTACATTCATTCTTTCTTTCTTTCTTTTTCTTTCTTTCCTTCGTTCCTGTTTATATTTTTTTCTTTTTCATGACTTCTGCTAACATTTACAACTCTTTCTACATTCACTCATTCTTTATTTCTTTCTTTTTCTTTCTTTCCTTCGTTCCTGTTTATATTTTTTCTTTTTCATGACTTCTGCTAACATTTACAACTCTTTCTACATTCATTCATTCTTTCTTTCTTTCTTTTTCTTTCTTTCCTTCGTTCCTGTTTATATTTTTTCTTTTTCATGACTTCTGCTAACATTTACAACTCTTTCTACATTCATTCATTCATTCTTTCTTTCTTTCTTTTTCTTTCTTTCCTTCGTTCCTGTTTATATTTTTTCTTTTTCATGACTTCTGCTAACATTTACAACTCTTTCTACATTCATTCATTCTTTCTTTCTTTCTTTCTTTTTCTTTCTTTCCTTCGTTCCTGTTTATATTTTTTCTTTTTCATGACTTCTGCTAACATTTACAACTCTTTCTACATTCATTCATTCTTTCTTTCTTTCTTTTTCTTTCTTTCCTTCGTTCCTGTTTATATTTTTTTCTTTTTCATGACTTCTGCTAACATTTACAACTCTTTCTACATTCATTCATTCTTTCTTTCTTTCTTTTTCTTTCTTTCCTTCGTTCCTGTTTATATTTTTTCTTTTTCATGACTTCTGCTAACATTTACAACTCTTTCTACATTCATTCTTTCTTTCTTTCTTTCTTTTTCTTTCTTTCCTTCGTTCCTGTTTATATTTTTTTCTTTTTCATGACTTCTGCTAACATTTACAACTCTTTCTACATTCATTCATTCTTTCTTTCTTTCTTTTTCTTTCTTTCCTTCGTTCCTGTTTATATTTTTTCTTTTTCATGACTTCTGCTAACATTTACAACTCTTTCTACATTCATTCATTCTTTCTTTCTTTCTTTTTCTTTCTTTCCTTCGTTCCTGTTTATATTTTTCTTTTTCGTTGCTTCTACTGGCATTTACAACTCTTTCTAAATTCATTCTTTCTTTTTTTTTTCTATCGTTCTTATTCTTCATTTTTTATTCTTTCCTTTTTTCAAACTTTATGGTCTTTGTTGATTTTTTTAGTAGCTTAACTTTTTTTGCATTTATTTCTTTAACCCATTTTCTATCTTTCTGTCATCTTCAATCCGTTTCTTTCCTTTTTTTTTGCCGCTTTTTCTTCAATATTTTCTGTTTTTTCTTTGTATTTTTTATCATTTCTGTTGTACTTTCATATTTTTCTATATTTTTCGTCATTCTTTTTTAAAATTTGTTTCTTTTTATTTAAAAGGTTAACCAAAATATAATATGATAATTTAAAACACATCATAATCTTATTTTCGGGAATACTTTTTATAATTCTCTTATTTTCTTATTTTAAAAATCGTTAGAATATTTTCCGTTCATGTGCATTCGCATCTATTCGGTACCTCTTAACCTTGAACAAGTTTCTTCTCTTTCTTCCATTTTAAACTACATTTTTCTAATGTTTTTTTCTGATCTTTCTTTCTTCAAACATATGCATTCTTAAAAAATCGAAAAATATTATTTCGAATATGTTATAATTTGAAAGGAAAAGAGAAAAAAAAAACTCCATGATCTTTCCCAATATTTCATATCAATTCACAGATAATAAAGAAAAGCAATTTGTTGAAAAGGCAACGGGAAACCATTGAATCTCTATATGTTCTTCGGAGGTCCTCCTATAGCAATTCACGAACGATAGACAAAAGGAATCTATGGAGAATTCAACGGGAAACAACTCCACTATCTTTGCCGAGAACGCATCGAAATTCCCAGATAATAAATAAAAGGAATTTGTGCAGAAGGTAACAGGAAGCCACACTACTATCTTTACTAAAAACGCATGGCAATTCACATATAATATACAAAATGAATCTGTGGAGAAGACAACGGGGAAACCACTCTACTATCTTTCCCAAGAACACATGGCAATTAGCAG
Source organism: Ascarosepion bandense (assembly GCA_037127315.1). Lineage (NCBI taxonomy): Eukaryota > Metazoa > Mollusca > Cephalopoda > Sepiida > Sepiidae > Ascarosepion > Ascarosepion bandense. Next base: position 2,616,487 of record JBBBDQ010000587.1, read on the forward strand.
ATAATACAGACAAGAAATATGTGAAGAATTCAAAGAGAAAAACACCCAACTATCTTTCCCCCCAAACCCCTGGCAATTCACAGATAATAAATAAAAGGAATCTGTGGAGAAGATAAAGGGAAAACACTCCATTACCTTTCCCAAAAACTCATCGCAATAGTGGAGAAAGCAACGGGGAAACCACTCCACTGTCTTTCCCAAGGACGCATGTCAAAGCACAGATAATAAATAAAAGGAATCTGTGGAGAAGGCAAAGGGAAAACACTCCATTACCTTTCCCAAAAACTCATCGCAATAGTGGAGAAAGCAACGGGGAAACCACTCCACTATCTTTCCCAAGGACGCATGTCAAAGCACAGATAATAAATAAAGGGAATCTGTGGAGAAGGCAAAGGGAAAACACTCCATTACCTTTCCCAAAAACTCATCGCAATAGTGGAGAAAGCAACGGGGAAACCACTCCACTGTCTTTCCCAAGGACGCATGTCAAAGCACAGATAATAAATAAAGGGAATCTGTGGAGAAGGCAAAGGGAAAACACTCCATTACCTTTCCCAAAAACTCATCGCAATAGTGGAGAAAGCAACGGGGAAACCACTCCACTATCTTTCCCAAGGACGCATGTCAAAGCACAGATAATAAATAAAGGGAATCTGTGGAGAAGGCAAAGGGAAAACACTCCATTACCTTTCCCAAAAACTCATCGCAATAGTGGAGAAAGCAACGGGGAAACCACTCCACTGTCTTTCCCAAGGACGCATGTCAAAGCAGAGATAATAAAGAAAGGGAATCTGTGGAGAAGGCAAAGGGAAAACACTCCATTACCTTTCCCAAAAACTCATCGCAATAGTGGAGAAAGCAACGGGGAAACCACTCCACTATCTTTCCCAAGGACGCATGTCAAAGCACAGATAATAAATAAAGGGAATCTGTGGAGAAGGCAAAGGGAAAACACTCCATTACCTTTCCCAAAAACTCATCGCAATAGTGGAGAAAGCAACTGGGAAACCACTCCACTATCTTTCCCAAGGACGCATGTCAAAGCACAGATAATAAATAAAGGGAATCTGTGGAGAAGGCAAAGGAAAACACTCCATTACCTTTCCCAAAAACTCATCGCAATAGTGGAGAAAGCAACGAGGAAACCACTCCGCTGTCTTTCCCAAGGACGCATGTCAAAGCACAGATAATAAATAAAGGGAATCTGTGGAGAAGGCAAAGGGAAAACACTCCATTACCTTTCCCAAAAACTCATCGCAATAGTGGAGAAAGCAACGGGGAAACCACTCCACTATCTTTCCCAAGGACGCGTGTCAAAGCACAGATAATAAATAAAGGGAATCTGTGGAGAAGGCAAAGGGAAAACACTCCATTACCTTTCCCAAAAACTCATCGCAATAGTGGAGAAAGCAACGGGGAAACCACTCCACTGTCTTTCCCAAGGACGCATGTCAAAGCACAGATAATAAATAAAGGGAATCTGTGGAGAAGGCAAAGGGAAAACACTCCATTACCTTTCCCAAAAACTCATCGCAATAGTGGAGAAAGCAACGGGGAAACCACTCCACTATCTTTCCCAAGGACGCATGTCAAAGCACAGATAATAAATAAAGGGAATCTGTGGAGAAGGCAAAGGGAAAACACTCCATTACCTTTCCCAAAAACTCATCGCAATAGTGGAGAAAGCAACGGGGAAACCACTCCACTATCTTTCCCAAGGACGCATGTCAAAGCACAGATAATAAATAAAGGGAATCTGTGGAGAAGGCAAAGGGAAAACACTCCATTACCTTTCCCAAAAACTCATCGCAATAGTGGAGAAAGCAACGGGGAAACCACTCCACTGTCTTTCCCAAGGACGCATGTCAAAGCAGAGATAATAAATAAAGGGAATCTGTGGAGAAGGCAAAGGGAAAACACTCCATTACCTTTCCCAAAAACTCATCGCAATAGTGGAGAAAGCAACGGGGAAACCACTCCACTATCTTTCCCAAGGACGCATGTCAAAGCACAGATAATAAATAAAGGGAATCTGTGGAGAAGGCAAAGGGAAAACACTCCATTACCTTTCCCAAAAACTCATCGCAATAGTGGAGAAAGCAACGGGGAAACCACTCCACTGTCTTTCCCAAGGACGCATGTCAAAGCACAGATAATAAATAAAGGGAATCTGTGGAGAAGGCAAAGGGAAAACACTCCATTACCTTTCCCAAAAACTCATCGCAATAGTGGAGAAAGCAACGGGGAAACCACTCCACTATCTTTCCCAAGGACGCAAGTCAAAGCACAGATAATAAATAAAGGGAATCTGTGGAGAAGGCAAAGGGAAAACACTCCATTACCTTTCCCAAAAACTCATCGCAATAGTGGAGAAAGCAACGGGGAAACCACTCCACTATCTTTCCCAAGGACGCATGTCAAAGCACAGATAATAAATAAAGGGAATCTGTGGAGAAGGCAAAGGGAAAACACTCCATTACCTTTCCCAAAAACTCATCGCAATAGTGGAGAAAGCAACGGGGAAACCACTCCACTATCTTTCCCAAGGACGCATGTCAAAGCACAGATAATAAATAAAGGGAATCTGTGGAGAAGGCAAAGGGAAAACACTCCATTACCTTTCCCAAAAACTCATCGCAATAGTGGAGAAAGCAACGGGGAAACCACTCCACTGTCTTTCCCAAGGACGCATGTCAAAGCAGAGATAATAAATAAAGGGAATCTGTGGAGAAGGCAAAGGGAAAACACTCCATTACCTTTCCCAAAAACTCATCGCAATAGTGGAGAAAGCAACGGGGAAACCACTCCACTATCTTTCCCAAGGACGCATGTCAAAGCACAGATAATAAATAAAGGGAATCTGTGGAGAAGGCAAAGGGAAAACACTCCATTACCTTTCCCAAAAACTCATCGCAATAGTGGAGAAAGCAACGGGGAAACCACTCCACTGTCTTTCCCAAGGACGCATGTCAAAGCAGAGATAATAAATAAAGGGAATCTGTGGAGAAGGCAAAGGGAAAACACTCCATTACCTTTCCCAAAAACTCATCGCAATAGTGGAGAAAGCAACGGGGAAACCACTCCACTGTCTTTCCCAAGGACGCATGTCAAAGCAGAGATAATAAATAAAGGGAATCTGTGGAGAAGGCAAAGGGAAAACACTCCATTACCTTTCCCAAAAACTCATCGCAATAGTGGAGAAAGCAACGGGGAAACCACTCCACTATCTTTCCCAAGGACGCATGTCAAAGCACAGATAATAAATAAAGGGAATCTGTGGAGAAGGCAAAGGGAAAACACTCCATTACCTTTCCCAAAAACTCATGGCAATAGTGGAGAAATCAGCAGGGAAACCACTCCACTATCTTTCCCAAGGACACGTGTCAAGGCACAGATAATAAATAAAGGGGTCATGGAAGGCAAGGGAAAACATCACGTGCAACTTTCCAAAAAACTCATCGCAATAGTGGAGAAAGCAGCAGGGGAAACCACTCACTGTCTTTCCCAAGGACGCATGTCAAAGCACAGATAATAAATAAAGGAATCTGTGGAGAAGGCAAAGGGAAAACACTCATACCTTTCCCAAAAACCTCATCGCAATAGTGGAGAAAGCAACGGGAAACCACTCCACTGTCTTTCCCAAGGACGCATATCCAAAGCAGAGATAATAAATAAAGGGAATCATGGAGGAAGGCAAAGAGAAAACACTCCATTACCTTTCCAAAAACTCATCGCAATAGTGGAAAGCAACATGAGGAAACCACTCCACTATCTTTCAGGACGCATGTCAAAGCACAGATAATAAATAAGGGAATCGTGGAGAAGGCAAAGGAAAACACTCCATTCCTTTCCAAAAACTCATCGCAATGATGGAGAAAGCAACGGGAAATGCTCCACTATCTTTCCAAGGAGACGCATGTCAAAGCACAGATAATAAATAAAAGTCATGGAAGGCAAAGGGGAAAACACTCCATTACCTTTCCCAAAAACTCATCGCAATAGTGGAGAAAGCAACAGGGGAAACCACTCACTATCTTTTTCAGAGACGCATGTTGACACAGATAATAAATAAAGGGAATCTGTGGAGAAGGCAAAGGGAAAACACTCCATTACCTTTCCCAAAAACTCATCGCAATAGTGGAGAAAGCAACGAAGCCACTCCACTGTCTTTCCCAAGGACGCATGTCAAAGCAGAGATAATAAATAAGGGAATCTGTGGAAAGGCAAGGAAAACACTCAAGTACCTTTCCCAAAAACTCATCGCAATAATGGAGAAAGCAACGGAAACCACTCCACTATCTTTCCCAAGGACGCATGTCAAAAGCAGAATAATAAATAAAGGAATCTGTAGAGAAGGCAAAGGAAAACACTCCATTACCTTTCCAAAAAACTCATCGCAATAGTGGAGAAAGCAACGGGGAAACCACTCCACTGTCTTTCCCAAGGACGCATGTCAAAGCAGAGATAATAAATAAAAGGGAATCTGTGGAGGAAGCAGAAAACACTCCATTACCTTTCCCCAAAAACTCATCTTGCAATAGTGGAGAAAGCAACGGGGAAACCACTCCACTATCTCTTTCCCAAGGACGCATGTCAAGCACAGATAATAAATAAAAGGAATCATGGAGAAGGCAAAGGAAAACACACCATTACCTTTCCCAAAAACTCATCGCAATAGTGGAGAAAGCAACGGGGAAACCACTCCCACTGTCTTTCCCAAGGACGCATGTCAAAGCACAGATAATAAATAAAAGGAATCTGTGGAGAAGGCAAGGAAAACACTCATGCCTTTCCCAAAAACTCATCGCAATAGTGGAGAAAGCAGCAGGAAACCACTCCACTGCTCTATCCCAAGGACGCATGTCAAAGCACAGATAATAAATAAAAGGAATCTGTGGAGAAGGTAAAGGGAAAACACTCCATTACCTTTCCCAAAAACTCATCGCAATAGTGGAGAAAGCAACGGGGAAACCACTCCACTATCTTTCCCAAGGACGCATGTCAAAGCACAGATAATAAATAAAAGGAATCTGTGGAGAAGGTAAAGGGAAAACACTCCATTACCTTTCCCAAAAACTCATCGCAATAGTGGAGAAAGCAACGGGGAAACCACTCCACTGTCTTTCCCAAGGACGCATGTCAAAGCACAGATAATAAATAAAAGGAATCTGTGGAGAAGGCAAAGGGAAAACACTCCATTACCTTTCCCAAAAACTCATCGCAATAGTGGAGAAAGCAACGGGGAAACCACTCCACTGTCTTTCCCAAGGACGCATGTCAAAGCACAGATAATAAATAAAAGGAATCTGTGGAGAAGGTAAAGGGAAAACACTCCATTACCTTTCCCAAAAACTCATCGCAATAGTGGAGAAAGCAACGGGGAAACCACTCCACTGTCTTTCCCAAGGACGCATGTCAAAGCACAGATAATAAATAAAAGGAATCTGTGGAGAAGGTAAAGGGAAAACACTCCATTACCTTTCCCAAAAACTCATGGCAATAGTGGAGAAAGCAACGGGGAAACCACTCCACTATCTTTCCCAAGGATGCATGTCAAAGCACAGATAATAAATAAAGGGAATCTGTGGAGAAGGCAAAGGGAAAACACTCCATTACCTTTCCCAAAAACTCATCGCAATAGTGGAGAAAGCAACGGGGAAACCACTCCACTATCTTTCCCAAGGACGCATGTCAAAGCACAGATAATAAATAAAGGGAATCTGTGGAGAAGGCAAAGGGAAAACACTCCATTACCTTTCCCAAAAACTCATGGCAATAGTGGAGAAAGCAACGGGGAAACCACTCCACTATCTTTCCCAAGGACGCATGTCAAAGCACAGATAATAAATAAAGGGAATCTGTGGAGAAGGCAAAGGGAAAACACTCCATTACCTTTCCCAAAAACTCATCGCAATAGTGGAGAAAGCAACGGGGAAACCACTCCACTATCTTTCCCAAGGACGCATGTCAAAGCACAGATAATAAATAAAGGGAATCTGTGGAGAAGGCAAAGGGAAAACACTCCATTACCTTTCCCAAAAACTCATCGCAATAGTGGAGAAAGTAACGGGGAAACCACTCCACTATCTTTCCCAAGGACGCATGTCAAAGCACAGATAATAAATAAAGGGAATCTGTGGAGAAGGCAAAGGGAAAACACTCCATTACCTTTCCCAAAAACTCATCGCAATAGTGGAGAAAGTAACGGGGAAACCACTCCACTATCTTTCCCAAGGACGCATGTCAAAGCACAGATAATAAATAAAGGGAATCTGTGGAGAAGGCAAAGGGAAAACACTCCATTACCTTTCCCAAAAACTCATCGCAATAGTGGAGAAAGTAACGGGGAAACCACTCCACTATCTTTCACAAGGACGCATGTCAAAGCACAGATAATAAATAAAGGGAATCTGTGGAGAAGGCAAAGGGAAAACACTCCATTACCTTTCCCAAAAACTCATCGCAATAGTGGAGAAAGTAACGGGGAAACCACTCTACTATCTTTCCCAAGGACGCATGTCAAAGCACAGATAATAAATAAAGGGAATCTGTGGAGAAGGCAAAGGGAAAACACTCCATTACCTTTCCCAAAAACTCATCGCAATAGTGGAGAAAGTAACGGGGAAACCACTCCACTATCTTTCCCAAGGACGCATGTCAAAGCACAGATAATAAATAAAGGGAATCTGTGGAGAAGGCAAAGGGAAAACACTCCATTACCTTTCCCAAAAACTCATCGCAATAGTGGAGAAAGCAACGGGGAAAACACTCCACTATCTTTCCCAAGGACGCATGTCAAAGCACAGATAATAAATAAAGGGAATCTGTGGAGAAGGCAAAGGGAAAACACTCCATTACCTTTCCCAAATACTCATCGCAATAGTGGAGAAAGTAACGGGGAAACCACTCCACTGTCTTTCCCAAGGACGCATGTCAAAGCACAGATAATAAATAAAGGGTATCTGTGGAGAAGGCAAAGGGAAAACACTCCATTACCTTTCCCAAAAACTCATCGCAATAGTGGAGAAAGTAACGGGGAAACCACTCCACTGTCTTTCCCAAGGACTCATGTCAAAGCACAGATAATAAATAAAGGGAATCTGTGGAGAAGGCAAAGGGAAAACACTCCATTACCTTTCCCAAAAACTCATCGCAATAGTGGAGAAAGCAACGGGGAAACCACTCTATCTTTCCCAAGGACGCATGTCAAAGCAGAGATAATAAAGGGAATCTGTAGAGAATGCAACTGGTAAGCAAGCCACTATCTTTTTCAAGAACGCACAGCTAATAAAGAAAAGTAATCTGTGGAGGGCGAATTGGCATGGCAAAGGACGCGTTCCAGAAGATGAGCAAAATACTAACACACAGGAAAATCTCAATAGAAACGAAGAAAAGAGTGCTAGACTGCTACGTGATGTCAGTTCTTCAATACGGCAGTGAATGCTGGACAATATCATCGAAAATGAGGACAAAACTGGAAGCGGCCGAAATGTGGTTCTACAGAAGGATGCTACGGATATCGTGGACTGAGCATACAAGCAATGACGAAGTGTTAGAAAGAATGGCAACAAAAAGGAAATTGATGCTGAGCATCAGGAAGAGACAACTGAAGTTCCTGGGACATGCAATGAGGAAGGAGAGCCTAGAGAACCTGATACTGACTGAACAGATAGAAGGAAGGAGAGACAGAGGAAGGCAGCGGATAACATATTTGCAGAGCCTGATCAGGTGGATGACGGAACGGGGGTTGCCAGGAGCAACAGGAGCAAACATACTAAGAGCCACAAGGGATAGGGAGACGTGGAGAGCCATGATTGCCTACGTCCTGAAGGGACAGGGCACATAGAAGAAGAAGAATCTGTGGAGATTACCTACTTCCGTGAAGAGATGTGTCTTTTTATTATTATGTCATTTTTCATCATATTTCGATTTCTGCTATGGTCGCACTACCAACCAAGTCTGCTGGGAGACCTAAGGCAGGTCGTGGCGTGTTGTTATGGCTCCATTTCATGTTTTACTATCTCCCCCATCATCCCTAGCGTTACATAGACAAAGTTCTCCTTCGTGTTTGGGCTGTACTTAATAAGACAATTTTTTGTATATCGCTTAAGCTGGGGTTTCCAGGGATTATTTCAATGTGTTGTTTTGTTCCATTTTTTATCATTCCAAGTGCACCCACTATCACTGACACGACTCTTGTTTTCAATTTCCACATTTTTTCTATTTCAATTTCCAGGTTTTTATATTTTGACAGTTTTTCGAATTCCTTGGTTGCTATGTTACAATCCGCTGGACAAGCCATATCAATTAATAGACAAGTTTTTTCTTTCTGGTTTTTAACAACAATGTCGAGCCAATTTGCTTCAATATTTCTGTCTGTGTAGATGGTGTAATCCCATAGAATGGTGACATTTTCTATTTCTGTAACCAGTGCTGGGTGATGTTCATACCTGTGTTTGTATACAGATTTTCCATAGTGTTTGCACATTGTCCAATGTAAACATTGCCCCACTCTATCGTGACGATTTTTATATTCATTTGGGGCAAGTACAGAACAACCTGAGATTAACTACGCTATGCTTTAATTAAATATTGTAAGAATCCCGTTTTTGTAGGTAATATCTAGTTGGTATCTCAGGCTATTATTAATGTCCTTGGTTGTTCTGGTGGTGGAGATAAGAATACGTTAACTGCATCCCATGATGAGAAGTATCTTCCATACACAAGGTGATAACATATTAGTAGATACTTACAGAATATGGTTCTGGAAAACCGTTTATGAGACTAATATATCAATTATTTGAATATAACTGATTTATAACTGTATCTACCTTCTGTAATTCAGTATAAAACTAGACGTATTTCTACTTTCTGGAGCCTGATGTGAAACCAAATATATTCCTACCTTTGTAACCAGATGGATTATTGAATAAAACCGGACATATTTCTACCTTCTGGACATTAGTGTAAATCGGACCGATTTTCAGTTTCTGGAAACTAATGGAAATGATTTATTTCTACATTCTTTAGTTTAATGTAAAACCGAATATATTTCTACTTTATTAACTTTAGTGTAAAACCGAATCTATTTCTAACTTCAATGTCCAAGTGAAAAACCGGACCTACTTCTAACTTCTAGACTTCTGGGGTTTAGCTAACTGCCTACCAATTAGTGGGCAAGTTTTTTTTTTAGCTTTTGACAAAAAATGTCCGGTCTATTTGTAAACCAGATTTGTTCTACCTTCAGTCTTCTGAAGTAAAACATTTCTACTTTTGGAACCCTAAATTGAAACCAAACCTATTTGTACCTTCTGGACTATAGTTTGAAAAAGAATCTATTTCTGCTTTCTAGATACTTCTGTAAAACTAGGCCTATTTCTACATTCTGGACTATAGTGTAAAACTGGACCTATTTCTATATTTTGGACCCTACTGTAAAACCGGACCTATTCTACATTTTAAACTCTAATGTAAAAGCAGACCTATTTGTACCTTCTAGACTTTGTCTATAACCGGATCTGTTTCTAACTTCCGCACACTTCCGTAAAAACAGGTCTATTTCTACGTACGGGATTCTAGTGTGAAAACGAATATATATTTACTTTCCACATTCAGGAGTAAAACCAACCTATTTATGTAACTTTTGGACAGTAGTGTAAAACCGCACCTAGTTTTTGCCTTCTGAAAACTAGTGTAAAACCGGGTCTATTTCTATTTGGGCACTAGTGTAAAACAAGACATATTTTTAACATTCTGGACTGTAGTGTAAAACCGGACATATTTCTAATTTCGGGACACTAGTGTAAAACCGGATGTGCGTTGTGGAGCAGTGGGTATCGGCTCGGAACGAGAAATCACTTACGCGCAAATACCCTTGTGGTTCATTGGATATCGGCTCGAAGCGAGAAATCGGGGAGCCGAGTTCGAATTCCAGCCGAATTCATTGTATTCACTTACGCGCAAATACCCTTGGGAAAGGTATTAATCCGTCTATTCCTTCCAGTTATAGGTTAAATAATAGGACAGATTGGGTTCTATAGCCTTGGCCGACAACCAGTCTACCGCAGAAAGCAATGGCAACCTACTGCGGGATAATCTTCTGCCTAGTCAGTCATGTCTCTTTCGAGACATGATCGCCCAAGCGTGCATCACGTATGGCACTTAATTGACTGAGTGTAAAACCTGACCTATTTCTACCTTTATACACTAGTGTAAAGCAGAAGATATATCAACCTTCTGAATTTTTAGAGTAAAATCAGGCCTTTTCTACCTTCTAGACTCGAGTATAAAGCCAGAACTGTTTCTACGTTCTGAGCTCTAGTGTAAAACCAGACTTATTAATAACATCTGGCTTCTGGAGTAAAATGTGATTTATTTCTACTTTCTAGATTGTAATGTAAATAAATCCAAATATATTACTACCTTCTGGACTCGAGTGTAAAACCGGACTTAATTCTACGTTCATGGCTATAGTATAAAACAGGATCTATGCCTACGTTCTGAGTTCCAAAGTACCTATTTCTACATTCAGGACTATAGTGTAAAACAGGATCTATGCCTACGTTCTGGGTTCCAGAGTAAAACTGAACCTATTTCTACCTTCAGGACTATATGTAAACAAGATCTAGCGCTCTACGTTCTGATTCAGAGTAAAACTGAACCTATTTCTACCTTCAGGACTATAATGTGAAACAAGATCTATGCCTACGTTCTGGGTTCCAGAGTAAAACTGAACCTATTTCTACCTTCAGGACTATAGTGTAAAACAAGATCTATGCCTACGTTCTGGGTTCCAGAGTAAAACTGAACCTATTTCTACCTTCAGGACTATAGTGCAAAACAGGATCTATGCCTACGTTCTTGGGTTCCAGAGTAAAACTGAACCTATTTCTACCTTCAGGACTATAGTGTAAAACAAGATCTATGCCTACGTCTGGTTCCAGAGTAAAACTGAACCTATTTCTACCTTCAGGACTATAGTGTAAAACAGGATCTATGCCTACGTTCTGGGTTCCAGAGTAAAATTGAACCTATTTTTACCTTCAGACTATAGTGTAAAACAGGATCTATGTCTACGTTCTGGGTTCCAGAGTAAAACTGAACCTATTTCTACCTTCAGAACTATAGTGAAACAGGATCTATGCCTACGTTCTGGGTTCCAGAGTAAAACTGAACCTATTTCTACCTTCAGAACTATAGTGTAAAACAGGATCTATGTCTACGTTCTGGGTTCCAGAGTAAACTGAACCTATTTCTACCTTCAGGACTATAGTGTAAAAGAGGATCTATGCCTACGTTCTGGGTTCCAGAGTAAAACTGAACCTATTTCTACCTTCAGGACTATAGTGTAAAAACAGGATCTATGCCTACGTTCTGGGTTCCAGAGGAAACTGAACCTGTTTCTACCTTCAGGACTATAGTGTAAAAACAGGATCTATGCCTACGTTCTGGGTTCCAGAGTAAAACTGAACCTATTTCTACCTTCAGGACTATAATGTAAAACAAGATCTATGCCTACGTTCTGGGTTCCAGAGTAAAACTGGAACTCATTTCTACCTTCAGGACTATAGTGTAAAACAAGATCTATGCCTACGTTCTGGGTTCCAGAGTAAAACTGAACCTATTTCTACCTTCAGGACTATAGTGTAAAACAGATCTATGCCTACGTTCTGGGTTCCAGAGTAAAACTGAACCTATTTTTACCTTCAGGACTATAGTGTAAAACAAGATCTATGCCTACGTTCTGGGTTCCAGAGTAAAACTGAACCTATTTCTACCTTCAGGACTATAGTGTAAAAGAGGATCTATGCCTACGTTCTGGGTTCCAGAGTAAAACTGAACCTATTTCTACATTCAGGACTATAGTGTAAAACAAGATCTATGCCTACGTTCTGGGTTCCAGAGTAAAACTGAACCTATTTCTAACTTCAGGACTATAATGTAAAACAAGATCTATGCCTACGTTCTGGGTTCCAGAGTAAAACTGAACCTATTTCTACCTTCAGGACTATAGTGTAAAACAAGATCTATGCCTACGTTCTGGGTTCCAGAGTAAAACTGAACCTGTTTCTACCTTCAGGACTATAGTGTAAAAGAGGATCTATGCCTACGTTCTGGGTTCCAGAGTAAAACTGAAATCCTATTTCTACCTTCAGGACTATAATGTAAAACAAGATCTATGCCTACGTTCTGTCTATGAGCAAACCTGAACCTATTTCTACCTTCAGGACTATAGTGTAAAACAAGATCTATGCCTACGTTCTGGGTTCCAGTAAAACTGAACCTATTTCTACCTTCAGGACTATAGTGTAAAACAGGATCTATGCCTACGTTCTGGGTTCCATAAAACTGAACCTATTTTTACCTTCAGGACTATAGTGTAAACAAGATCTATGCCTACGTTCTGGGTTCCAGAGTAAAACTGAACCTATTTCACCTTCAGGACTATAGTGTAAAAGAGGATCTATGCCTACGTTCTGGGTTCCAGAGTAAAACTGAACCTATTTCTACATTCAGGACTATAGTGTAAAACAAGATCTATGCCTACGTTCTGGGTCTCCAGAGTAAAACTGAACCTATTTCTAACTGCAGGACTATAATGTAAAACAAGATCTATGCCTACGTTCTGGGTTCCAGAGTAAAACTGAACCTATTTCTACCTTCAGGACTATAGTGTAAAACAAGATCTATGCCTACGTTCTGGGTTCCAGAGTAAAACTGAACCTATTTCTACCTTCAGGGCTATAGTGTAAAACAGGATCTATGCCTACGTTCTGGGTTCCAGAGTAAGACTGAACCTATTTTTACCTTCAGGACTATAGTGTAAAACAGGATCTATGTCTACGTTCTGGGTTCCAGAGTAAAACTGAACCTATTTCTACCTTCAGAACTATAGTGTAAAACAGGATCTATGCCTACGTTCTGGGTTCCAGAGTAAAACTGAACCTATTTCTACCTTCAGAACTATAGTGTAAAACAGGATCTATGCCTACGTTCTGGGTTCCAGAGTAAAACTGAACCTATTTCTACCTTCAGGACTATAGTGTAAAACAGGATCTATGCCTACGTTCTGGGTTCCAGAGTAAAACTGAACCTGTTTCTACCTTCAGGACTATAGTGTAAAAGAGGATCTATGCCTACGTTCTGGGTTCCAGAGTAAAACTGAACCTATTTCTACCTTCAGGACTATAATGTAAAACAAGATCTATGCCTACGTTCTGGGTTCCAGAGTAAAACTGAACCTATTTCTACCTTCAGGACTATAGTGTAAAACAGGATCTATGCCTACGTTCTGGGTTCCAGAGTAAAACTGAACCTATTTCTACCTTCAGGACTATAGTGTAAAACAGGATCTATGCCTACGTTCTGGGTTCCAGAGTAAAACTGAACCTATTTTTACCTTCAGGACTATAGTGTAAAACAAGATCTATGCCTACGTTCTGGGTTCCAGAGTAAAACTGAACCTATTTCTACCTTCAGGACTATAGTGTAAAAGAGGATCTATGCCTACGTTCTGGGTTCCAGAGTAAAACTGAACCTGTTTCTACCTTCAGGACATTTAATGTTTAACCGAGATTTATTTCTACCTTCTCGGTCCTAGAATAAAACAGGATCTATTTCTGCTCTCTGGACACTAGTGTAAAAACGGACCTTATTTCTACTTTATGCATACTATTGTAAAACGGGACCTACATCTACCTTCTGGACACTAGTCTAAAGTTGGACCTATTTCTACTTTCTGGTATTTATATTTCTACCTTCTCGTCTTTAGCGTAAACCGGACCTATTTCTATATTCCAGACTTTTGTGTAAAACCAGGCGTATTTCTACTTTCTTTCTTCTAGTGTATATCAGAACCTATATCTATCTTCCTTACTCTGGTGCAGCGTTTTACAACCGGTACACCCTGACATTTCCCCTGAAATGTAGCTAAGTGTCTCCCATATTAACAGAAAAGTAATTTATGAATTATTTTTATATTAAAAAGCTTTTATATTAACAAAAATAGCGAACGAAACATGACTTTCAGGAGTCAGTCAAGTCTTTGTTATTTTGTGTTTGAAATTGGATGCTAAATTCTTTACTCTTTAAGAACTGAATAACCATTTTCCTCCTTACTCATGGAATTTAAATCATTCATTACCAGCCTTTTTAAATCAAAATAGTAGATTCTTCATAAGTCCCTTTAAAATGAAAACTGTAACGCTAATCTTTTTTTTTTTTTTTAATTTTAAGCTGGACTGAAGCTACTTGACAAGCGCGCCCTATATTTTAAAAAATGTTTATTAACACTGCTCTCGTATAAAATCGGATCTATGCCTACCCTCTGTCGTCCTCGGGATGATGATAAAATACTACTGGCAACAAGGCCTCTGATCGGGAATTTTGAAGATTTTGAAGTGCGTAGAACCAAATTTTAAATGTTGTTGTTCCCAGGTTCACCCTGACACGGGGTTGTAACACCTCTTAAGGTCCCAGTAATCGGCAAATAGTGAGCCCCCCACCAAATAAGTATCAGGGCTTTCGACAATATCCAAAGGAGGGTCTGCAATGTAATCGGTCTCGATTTCGCAGCTCACCTTCAATTCCTTTCTCACCGACGGGGTGTGGCTTACTTCTGTCTTTCTACAAATATTTTTCGCGGTTTTTATTCTGTTGTCACGGCTTTATGAATTTACTTGTGCAATTAGGTTCCATCCTTTTACAGTCAAAATAGGCAAATGTAACAGCCACTTGTTCCCTATCAATTTCTTTTCTCGCACTTACCGCCTTTGAACTCCCTTCCGCATACTTGTTTCTCTGCTTGATATACTTCGATAGTTTTCGAGATTCCTTGGTTGCTATGTTACAGTCTGTTGGGTAAGCCATATCAATGAGTAGGTAAATTTTTTATTTTCAGGTTTTAACAATAATGTCCGGTCTATTTGCTTAAATTTTTCTATCTGTGAAGATGGTATAATCCCATAGAATTTCTATTTCTGTGACCGGTGATGGGTGATAGTCATACCAGTATATGTTAATATCTTTTCCAAAGTATTTGCATATTGTCCAGTATAAATTTCGCCTTATTCTGTCGTGATGATGTTTATATTTATTTGGCCCAATTACAAAAGAAGCTGAGATTGGTTTCCTGATATTTGTCACAGAACCTGCATTATTATTAGTAGTAGTAGTAGTTGCATTATTATTGTTTTCAGCGGACCTCAAGTGGAATGACTATATCGAATCCATTGCTAAATCCGCTGCTATGAAAGTCGGTTCTCTGTGCAGGGCCCGGAGGTTTTTTCCGTCTGAATCTATCCTGCACATTTATAAATCTACCATCCGCCCGTGCATTGAATACTGTTGCCATATCTGGTCGGGTGCCCCTGCCATTCTCCTTGGGCTTCTAGACAAGGTACAGCGGAGGGTCTGTAATGTGATCGATACCGACTTAGCAGACCGCCTGCAGACTCTCTCTCACCGGCGCGACGTGGCTTCCCTGTGTCTCTTCTATAAATACTTTCACGGCTTCTGCTCCGATGAACTTAGATCACTGGTGCCCCCTAGTTTCGAATTTGCACGAGATACTAGATTAGCAACTAGATCCCACCCTTTTACAGTGAAACCGATAAAATGCAACCGCAACTTCTACTCCAACAGTTTCTTTTCTCGCACTTCCCGACTGTGGAATTCTCTTCCACATGACTGCTTCCCCCGACGGCTACAATCTCCAGGAGTTTAAATGTAAGGTCAATAGACACCCCCTAACAAACTAACTTCCATTCTTTCAAACACTCTTCCCGCCAACCCAACTATCTAGCACCCCGCTTCTGACATTTCCTATATCTAACCACTCTTTCTATTTACCTCCCCCTATGTAGCCCCAGTTCTTTTCTTAGAAGTAAGTGATAGCAAAAGAGAATCTGCGATAATATATGGAAAAAAAAGCAAAACATACAAAAAACTGACAGCGATCGTGGTTGGGAGTAGAAAAACAGAGAGATAGAGATAGATAGCGATCGTGGTTGGGAGTAGAAAAACAGAGAGATAGAGATAGATATAGCCAGATAGAAATAGAGTAGATAGATACACAAAAAATCAAGGAACGAAAGAGATAGGCATTTTAGAAAGGGACATAATTGTGATTTCTCAATTCCTGAATATATCCAAGTCAGTACAGAGACAGTGATAAATCCCTTGAACATGTCAAATGCAATATATGTTGTACAAAACAGCCGATGTTTAACCGTGAGGTGAACTCAGGCGCTGTACATTTCAACAGGTTATAACAATTTGATACAACACTACAATAACAAAGCAATGAGGATGTGTTCCTGGCTTAGATCAAATCAAAATGAAATAGATTACTCATTTAGTTTCTCCTAATTTAGAAGTTCACAGTGTACCACCAAAACTCGTTGGTGTTAGTCGTTGATCGCGTTCTGCTGGTTGTCGCTCACTAAGGATCAATTAACATTAGCAAATCGTCCGTGCATAGAAAAACGGTCGTTAACAACAGGTGGTCGCTGACTAAGAGGGCCCCATCTAACCCTAACCCTAACCCTAAACCTTGTTAGAAATTGTATAAAATATGTCAGTACCCCATTGCAACTGATTTGGATTTTATTAATGCTTGTAACCATTTACTTATTCGTTCAGGTTAAGAAAATGCGTGATTAAAAAAAAACGCTTCGATTCTAGCTAGAGTAATCCTCAGCAATATAAGACATGAAAACCACGTGTGACATCTTCTTTGTTATCCGATGTTTATTGAATGGGCACATGTCAACTCAGTGTGTGGCGAGCGGAGGTTAGGGGACCTGAACAATTGCGTTGTTGTAAGCCGGGGTGCTTATTTGTCGACGGGTGTGAACAAAGTGTTGCTGTGTGCCAGGCTGTCAGTGTTTATTTTAGTGTAGTTTGCAATTTTGGAAAAAAGGATCAGAGGCGGAAAGTGTGACATGTAGCTGTAATGAAGGAGGGTGGCAGAACATAGGACCGGGTTAGAAGGAAACGGAAACAAACAAGAAGACATAGGGATGGAAAAAAAGCAAGTAAACGTCAGATATTTATACTAAGTGATTCTCTCTTACAGGAATGTTGGCGTGATGTGGAAAATGTTGTGATTTGATCTGCCTGTGTATGTAGATAGATAGATAGATAGATAGATAGATAGATAGATAGATAGATAGATAGATAGATAGATATGGACAAGCAGATAGATAGACAGACCGTGAGAGAGAGAAAGAGATTTCAACAGATGTGGACAGAGAAGAGATTCAGTTAAATTGATAGAGAGATAGAGAGAAAAAGAAAGAGAGGATGTTGAAAAGATTTACGTAGAGAGAAAGAAATTTCAACATTATTCCAATAGATAGATAGATAGATAGATAGATAGATAGATAGATGCACGCTTACTAGTTTACGAATATATTTGTTTTTTAGCGTGACTAGCTAATTCTTTTGAAGACGCCCGCTCAGGCACATTTCTGTTTTCTCTACAACCACAAAGCCTGCATACGGCTTATAATTCAACTATGCTGAGCCGCCATTACTTGGAGATTCTAAGAGAGACAGCACATCGTGCAAGCAAAAAGACACAAGCCATAGTGACCGAGGGTTTGAGCGTACTTGTCTTGTTAATCACGCCATAATATACATCTATACAAAGAGACTGAGATAGATAGATAGATAGATAGATAGATAGATAGATAGATAGATAGATAGATAGATATGAACAGACTGAGATGAGATAGATAGATAGATAGATAGATAGATAGATAGATAGATAGATAGATAGATAATGGACAGACTGAGATAGATAGATAGATAGATAGATAGATAGATAGATAGATAGATATGGATAGACAGATAGATAGATAGATAGATAGATAGATAGATAGATAGATAGATAGATAGATAGATAGATAGATAATGGACAGACTGAGATGAGATAGATAGATAGATAGATAGATAGATAGATAGATAGATAGATAGATAGATAATGGACAGACTGAGATAGATAGATAGATAGATAGATAGATAGATAGATAGATAGATAATGAAAGGATCAAGATAGATAGATAGATAGATAGATAGATAGATAGATAGATAGATAGATAGATAGATAGATAAAGAACTCGGACAAACAGTACAATGATTGTGCTTGATTATTCTCATTTATTATCAATTGTTATTCTTGCATGTTGATATACATATTATTTACTTATCAACCCGCATGTCCCTGATTACGCATGCGCCCGTCTGAATGTTTAGGATGTTGTAATGGAGCAACGGCGGGGGCCGTAGAATGCCTTGCTTCATTTTCTATGTAACTTCAATTATTACTTTCCTTCTCCCTAGGCAAAATAGCTGATTCATTACCGGTTTTTAATGAAGCCCTTTCACCTCCTGGTGCTTCCTTACATATATACATCCTGGGAGAAAGAGACAAAGCTCCTTATTTTGTAGATGTTTTCCTGGGTTTTTTTTTAATCTATATTTTCAGTACTTTTTTGTGGTCTATGTTTAT
>JBBBDQ010000587.1:2640000-2665000 GCA_037127315.1 Ascarosepion bandense
TATCTATTAGTTTAAAAAATATTTGTTCTATTTTGGTCTTTACTTCTAAATTAATTGGTGGGTTGAACCAGATAATGTTTCGTTTTCTATTGTTGTTTTTGATTTGTCTGTTTGGTTGAGAATTATATTGTAAAATGTTTTTATGACCAGAATTTCTCAGTGTATCCTCATAGATATTTATCTTTTCCTTAAATATTGATTTGTTTGACGAATTATTAGATAGTCTATGTTCTATTCCTTTGTAAATGTGTTTAATAATACTTTTTGGATGATTGGATTTTCTATTTATGTATGTTAACTTAGTGTTTGTTTTTTATGTATGGCAAGACATTTCCAGTTTGTAAATTAAGTTCTACATCTAAATATTGCACTACTTGATTACTTGTATCTACTATTATATCAAAATCTACTTCTTTGAATAATTTTAAAAGCTCTGTCCTTATTTTATCATTTTCTCTTTTGTTGTCTGGTGCTATCATTAATCCGTCATCTCTATATAATCCGTGGTTGTCAATATGGATTATTTTGTTGATTTTGCTTAAAATGTATATTCCCATCAATTCTGAAATTTCTGCTCCATCATACGATCCTTGTGGTACATCGAATGCTCCGTTGTTGGATTTTTTGATCCATGCTATACCTTTGTGGGAAAGTATAGATTTTCGGCAATGTAATATTATGTCAGTATGATCAGATGGTATTTTATGTACATTTTGGAAAAATTAAAAGCTTCCAGTAAACCTTTTTCAGAAATTGATGGGTAAAGTTTTTTTTTTATGTCATATTTGATGAACGTGTATTTACATTTGCAGTTAAATTTTTGGAATCACTTATATATATATATATATATATATATATATAATTGTTTAAGCGTTATTTTTACTGAATACTCATATTTGAGTATGTGGTATGATCCATTTCCCTCATTAACAGATTTGTTCTGAATATATATATTCAGGAAAAATCTGCATGTATTCAGAGTTCATTAAAGCTTGCATTTAAGCAAATACGAATTGTCTCTAAGAATTCTACTAAATTTAATGAACTCTCGTTGTTGGCAATTTTAATAGTGTCTAATCTATTCTATCCAGAAAAACTCATTATTGATCCCAACGCGTCTGACGCCGAACTAGAATATCGTCACTGGAGAAGAATGTTCATTAACCTTAAAGTACCTACTTCGACGTAAGTTCTAATTGTTGACCATGTCCACCATAGTTTATGAATATAGAATACAGCGCAGTACGTAATCTGTTCAATGAAACGACGTCAAAGATTAACACTCACGAGTGAGACACTCTACTGAATCGGATTGGAACGCCAATACTAGGGAAAATATGGCCGCTTTTTATACATGTGGCATTGAATATTTTGAGTCTTCTGATTGGTTAACCCTTCTATTGGTGAACTATAAAATGAGTCAGCCTATTGCTGGCTCATCAGTATACAAGATATCTTTCTTTGACACCCATGTAACTGGTTCGTCTTTCTCTTCACTCTCCTACAGCCTAAACTTTTACTCATATAGCCCCCTGCACATCAGTGGCAGTACCGCCTTGCTTGAGGTGAAACGGTTAAAAAAATCTCTTTCTCTCTCTTTCTCTCTCTCTCTCTCTCTCTCTCTCTCTGTCTCATACATACACACACACACAACTATATATATATATATATATATATAAACATATAGACGGATTCAAACATGTTTCATTGAATAATATAAACATATAGTGTCTACTTATTTTTATATTAGGACCTTGAATAAGTTCTCGCCAATTTTTAATGAAAAGTTATATTTTATTTACAAGAATTGATAAGAAAGAAGTCACTGCAATTATCGTCCATCACTAACCTCGACTTTTTCCTATCTTTCTGGCAGTATTTGAATTCCACGTCGAAAATACGACACGTCTTTTGAGGTAACCACTTTGGACATCTTCATAAGAATGAAAGTGTTGCTCAGCCAGGCCATGTGCGATCGAGCGGAACAAATGATAATCTGACGGAGCAATGGTGAATACGGCGGCTGTGTTAGGATTTCTCATTTAAGCGTTTCTAAGTAGGTTTTCAACCGTTTTTGCACCATTTAGCCTAACGTAGTCATGTTGCAAAATCAATTTTGTCGTGTCTCTGCTCGTATGGCGGTCGTGCTTTTTCTTTTTTTTTTTTTTTTTTTCAGTGTTCGGCTTAAACGCATCAATTGTAGCCGATAACAATCTCTCGTGATGGTTTCGATTGATTTGAGCAAGTCATGATAAACTACACCCAGCCCATCACACCAAATATAGAGCAGAAGCTTCGAACCATGGATATTCGGCTTTTACCCCGATGTTGTTGCATAGTCGGTTTTACCTCACGATTTTTTACATTTAGGGTTTTTATTGTCAGTTACAATGCAAAGCGAAATCCTTTCCTATTTTGCCTTTGAAGCAGTTGTTCACACGTGACAAGACGCCGTTCGACGTCTCTCAGTTTTAACTCGTACGGAACCCATTGTCCTTGATTTTGAACCATTCCTAATGCTTTCGAAAATATTGTGTGATCAAGTCCTAATGATTCCGCAAGTTAAGCTTGCGCCCGACATAAAGTTTCCTGAAGTAATGCCTCCAATTCTCCGTCTTCAAACTTTTTCAGTAGGCCAGAGCGTTTCTTTATATCCAACGGCAAAATCATTATATTTGAAGCGTCTAAACCAATCACTGCATGTTATTTTCGACAGAGCATGGTTGCTGGAAGTTTCAACAAGAATTCTGTGTGCTTCAGATGCAGATCTCTTTTTAATAAAGCAGTGCAGTAAAATTTTCTGCAAATACACTTTCTTTGGCAAGAAGTCCGACATGTTTAATCCTATGAAAAAGTTGTTTACACTTCGGCGAAAAGACATACACTGAATTTCAAGCTTGCTTATAGTACTTCCTTATAGATGTGTTACCATCTGAAGCTACAGGCATGTAGTTCTGGGAACGTCATCTGTTGGAAAACAGTGAGAACTTATTAAAGGCTCTAATATTTATAAGGGATAATAAACTACTCATATAGTATACTAAATATAACACAGACAACATAAACATACACAATAATTCTTGTCCGTCAACTAATGTTTCGGAAAAGACCAACATTGTATTTCAGTTTAAATGTCATTTGGGGGATTATATGTCAGACAAAAAAGTAGGTACATATGTTGGCTTGACGAAAGGAACACTATCAAGACGTCTTACACTTCACTTGTCGGATACAGGTTCTATTACACAACATTTAAAAATACATGCTTATCCAACTTCACAATGCACGAAATTACTAATTGATAACGCCAATATACTACGCCATGAAAATAATAAACAAAAACTTTAATTTTCGAAGACCTTTATATCAAAATAACCAACCATCACTCAACAAAATTTATTACGAATATAGCAACGACATAATAAAATCCATATAACATTTAATGCCATTTAACATTTCTACCAATTACTGGTCAGCTCCCTTAGATTGAAATGCTTGTTTTGTAAATCATTCCATAAACACAAAACATAAATTTAAATTTCATAAAATAGCTATAACAGACCGCATTTGCGCATGTTTTTTTTTAAATTACCATCACAATGGAATGCAGATTTTATTGCATTTTGTCTGAATTTAAGTTACCCCGAAGATGATCTTGGAAAAGGTTAAAATTTCTTGTGTTAAAATAGAAAATCCAAACCGCCTTCCTTGATGAATTTGATCTTAACATCACGAATCTCATTAAAGAACTAGAAAGATCAGTATAAAAATAATTAGACACAATATGTCTATATTATTCATATATATATATATATATATATATATATATATATATATAGTGTTTAATTTTGATAATGTTTAAACATTATCACAACTTATATATATAGATATATATATAAGTATATCACACTCTAAAAAGTCTACGCTTCTACCGAGCACCAATAGCTCAGAGATAGAATCGCCGACTGATATCAATTCAGTCGGGTTTCAATCTTGACTAAAAGCAATAGGATATCTAACTGTACTGATGAGCTGTGATACAGCGAAACAGATTTGTTATATATATATATATATATATATATATATATATATATATATATATATATATATATGAGTTGATTATATGGATCGGAATCCGAAAAGATGAATAGAATAAGTAAAGAACAAGTAGAAAAAAAAGTCTCTTAAATCTAATATGTTTCACTTATAACAAGCTTCTTCAGAGATTTAATAACGACGAATGATTTAAAAATTCGAGAGACAGTATTTTTGATGAGGTATAGATTCAAATGTCAGATAAGTGTCACATGTGGATAAAGCAATGGATGAATGTAGAAGATAAAGTTGTGTTTGTTTAACAGTATGTGACAACTCCTTCTTTTTAAATAAAATAAGAGAAAACATTTATAAATGTCTGCGTTGAGAGAAATCAAATGATGGAACGATTTTCATTCTAAATAATGTAAGAATCATGTATGAATCACAAACGAAACCTATTTCCGTTTAAATTCCAGTGAAATAATGTTAACAGAAAACTTTTAATGAAATAATAAATTACTAAATAACGTTAGCCGTTAGTATCTTCCAAAGAAATAAAATGACTATGTATTAAAATTATTATGATAATTTTATATATATATATATATATATATATATATTCTAGACATATGCTATTAAATATAAGAGACAATGAATGTCTATTATGTTTAATCATGAGCCGTTCTAAACGTCGTATTTTTGCTTTAATTTCAGTTGAAAATAAAGACAAAAATTCTCCAACATTTGGATAATTATTTATTGGTTTTCTTCTAAGCTTTCGGCTCACATGAGCCATCTTCAGAGAGGTAGTTTAAACTGAAATATTATAAAATCCACCATCACCGACGATTTTATTTTGTGTTGACATAAAACTCCGCTTGGCAACGGCAATAGTTACCAAAAATAATAAACGCAGTTCTTAAATTTGCGATGCGGTTTTATGACGTCACACCGCGGGATAGCGCGAAATGACAACAAAACCATATAGTCAAATGCAATGTAATATGTTATTTCCTGTTTTAAAGTTGATTTTATTGAGCGTTGGTTGTTTTGATTTGATGTACATGGCCTCCAATATCTGCAGGTTCCTCTTACTGTGTGTATGAGTAAGGATCACCGTATTGTTGACCAAAATCTGTCTGATATTACATACATGTTTATGTTTTTCAGAGAAATGTTGCTTAATAGTACTCTGATCAGAAAGATGACATGTACGTCTACGGGAGAGCGTGGTTGTGGTAAAACCAATATATGTACTAGGTTTTTGATTAGTATCAGAGATGCAATCTCTGAATGGGCATGTAAATTGGTACACTACATTGGTTTTTGTAAAGAATTTAGTTTGGTGCTTGTTGGGTTATTATAGACTATGATGTCAATTGTTTTAAACTTTTTATAATATATAATGAGTTTAATTTGATTATTACTTTCGACTGGTTTAACATTTCTACGTATTATGTTTTTGAGAGTTTTTTCATCTTGTTTATAATTATTATGTATTTGGTTGCAATAGTATAAGTTAATAGTGTTATGTTTATTTTGATGTAAACCATTATTATTAATATTATCATTATTGTTAGAGCTATTGTTAAGTTTGTTGAGATACATTTTAATTTGTTGATCAATAACGGAGTTAGGAAATCCATTATTGACTAGTGTTTGCTTAATGTTGTGTAATTCTTTATAAAATATAGATTTGGAAGAAGATATCATTTGTGTGCGTCGGAGTAAGTTTTTTATAACAGCTAACTTATATCGTTGGGGGCATTCACTATTATAATTAAGAAGACACGAATTTATGCTAGTTGGTTTCCTATATAGAGAAGTAGTAACTTTATGTGTGCTAGAATCAATGAATACATCAAGGAATGGGAGTTTGTTATTCCTTGATGTATTCATTGATTCTCATGATTAAACATAATAGACATTCATTGTCTCTTATATTTAATAGCATATGTCTAGAAAATTACTTGCTGCCTCGATATACTAAATATATATATATATATATATATATATATATATTGCAGAATATATTTTTAAAACATATTTCATTGAATGATATAGATATATTTTGTCTAATTATTTTTATACTGATCCATTCCAGTTGTCTAATGATTTCCGTGATGTTACAATGAAACTCATCACGGAGGGCGATGGAGTCATATATATATGTCCGAACAAGTGTAAAAGAACAGACAAGGTTTGTCTTTTAGATTTTTATCGCATTTTCCCAATTTTCGGAGGAGGTGTTGAGTATTATGTTCCCAAAGTTGTGAATAAACTGTTTGAAGTGCATATTTTAATTGTTTTGTTTAAGGATTTTCGATCATCGCAGACATTAACATGAATTAATGTGATGTCTGAGTAGTAAGAAGAATTCCTTTTTAGATCCTGATTTTCTTTGGGAGGCTGGTAGTTTGAAATGACTTAATGTGACGTCATATGTAATGGCTATTATGAATGAGGCCGCACAAAATGAATGCGATAATGCAGTTGTTTATGGGGCCTATACTGAGATAGATAGATAGATAGATAGATAGATAGATAGATAGAAACTAAAAAACTAGATGAGATAGATAGATAGATAGATAGATAGATAGATAGATAGATAGATAGATAGATAGATAGATAGAAACTAAAAAACTGAGATAGATAGATAGATAGATAGATAGATAGATAGATAGATAGATAGATACTAAAAAACTGAGATAGATAGATAGAAAAAATAGATAGATAGATAGATAGATAGATAGATAGATAGATAGATACTAAAAAACTGAGATAGATAGATAGATAGATAGATGATAGATAGATACTAAAAAACTGAGATAGATAGATAGATAGATAGATAGATAGATAGATAGATAGATAGATAGATACTAAAAACTGAGATAGATAGATAGATAGATAGATAGATAGATAGATAGATAGATAGATAGATAGATACTAAAAACTGAGATAGATAGATAGATAGATAGATAGATAGATAGATAGATAGATAGATAGATGGATGGATAGATAGATAGATAGATACTAAAAAACTGAGATAGATAGGTAGATACTAAAAAACTGAGATAGATAGATAGATGATAGATAGATAGATAGATAGATAGATAGATAGATAGATAAAAAACTAAAAAACTGAGATAGATAGATAGATAGATAGATAGATACTAAAAAACTGAGATAGATAGATAGATAGATAGATAGATAGATAGATAGATAGATAGATACTAAAAAACTGAGATGATAGATAGATAGATAGATAGATAGATAGATAGATAGATAAAAAAAACTGAAAAAACTAGATAGATAGATAGATAGATAGATAGATAGATAGATAGATAGATAGATAGATAGATAGATATTAACGACAATTTACTAAATAAGGAAATAAAATTTGGTAAAACATATTCGCGATGGTTTCAGCGGCAAAATATTTTTCATTGCTTTTTTAAGAAAATAAAGATAAATACTTTTAGGAAGAGAAAAAAAAGCTATCAAAATAAGAACGATAACACTAGAGAAGGACGACAGAATATGCGTAAAATCCCATAGGATAAAACGAGTCATTAATTTATGCCCATTTCATCCAATTTTCCTCGGTTTAAGATTTAGTGACCTTTCTTGACCTGTTTCCCTAAACCATTTGAAAGACCTCCATTAAAGAAAACACACTCAAGCCTCTGCGGCCGAACGCCTACTTAAAGAAAAAGAAACTTTGTACACTCGCATGTATTGTCCCGCTCTTTTCTCTCGTCAGTTGTCGTCTGCATAAAGGACTCTCGACAAGTGCATAGGGACCAGAAGAAATTAGATGTGGCTAAGATATGATTTCATTGAATCATGAAAGAAAATGCAAGCGGAAAAGAAAAGAAAAGAAAAGAAAAGAAAGATTTCGCATAAAGCCCCAAAAACTTAGTAAAACTAACATGAAAGCCTAACAAAGATTAAAAGATGGAAACAAAGAAAGGAAATATTAACGGAATCAAATAAATTTTCAGAATGAAAGAAACAAACGAAAACTTTGAAGAAATGAGGATTGAAAAAAGACTCAAGACAAGAAAATGGGAGAAAAAAATTAATGGGAAAGAAAACAAAAGATAAAAGAAAAATAAGGAAAGAAAAGAAAGAATTTATTTGATGGAAAGCGAAAGAAAATCAAAAAGAAAAATAAAGAAATAATAAAGGAAGTAAAGAACAATCGATGAAAGGAAAAGAAAATCAATGAAAATAGGTTCAATAGTCTCAAAGAAATAAAAATGAAAGAGAAAAGCATAGACAGAAAGAGAAATAGAGAAAAGGTCAAAGAAAGAGGGAATATCAGTTAAAGAAGAAAGAAAAATGAATGAACAGAGAAAATCATGGACAATAAATGAAAGAGAAATGAAGAAAACAAGGCGGAAAATGAAGAAAATTTACCGAAAAAAAATCAAGAAATAAACAGAGAAACAAAACTGAAAAGTCGTAGAAAATCATGGACAATAAATGAAAGAGAAATGAAGAAAACAAGGCGGAAAATGAAGAAAATTTACCGAAAAAAAATCAAGAAATAAACAGAGAAACAAAACTGAAAAGTCGTAGAAAATCATGGACGATAAATGAAATAGAAACAGAGAAAAGAAAAAGGGAGAAAAAAATCAAGGAACTATACAAAAAAATAAGAAAGAAAGAAAGAAAGAAAATAAATGAAAAAGAAAAATGAAAGAAAAGTGCTGAAAAAATGAAAGACAAACAAGGAAAGAGAAATGAAAGAAAAGTGACGATTAGTCGATTTGTTTCTTACAGATTATCAATGTAGTTTTAGTGCTATTTAAAACCGAAACATATTTTTGGATTGCAAATCTTTTGGAAACAATAATGACGTTTTACTATTTAACCCATAGCTGAGAATAAAATAGGTGGATTCATACCTTTAGCTGAATATTTTCAGGTAAAGAATATAACAAACCCGACTGGAATTCGAACTTGGTTCACCGATTTTTCATTCCGAGTTGTTATTCATTACATCACCCGCACATTCAAGATTGCAGCACCTGATATTCATGAGCAGTCACCAATCTAGGTACTGACCAGACTCGACGTTGCTTAACTTCGATAATCTTACGAGAACTGGTATTTAAACGTGACATGGGCGTAAGCCAGTGAAAGGGCGAAAAAAGGAGACCAATTAAAAAAATAAGATGGGTGGAGGGGAAACAAAACGAATGTAAATGAAAGCAAAAAGAAAGAAATTATCAAGAACAGAAAAACGAAAACCTAGAGAATGATAAAAGAAAGAATGAATTTCGAGGAGTAAAAATCTAACTTTGTTGTGAATTGGATATTGACTAGGAACGAGAAATCGGGTTTGCTGCCATATGTCGTCGGGTGCTCCTGCTATTCACCTCGGGGGACCTTGACAAAATCCAAAGGAGAATCTGTAATGATATCGATCCCGACTTGGCAGCACGGATACAGTCACTTTCTCACCGGCGCAATGTGGCTTCCCTGTGTCACTTCTACAAATACTTTCATGGCTTCTGCTCAGATGAACATAGCTCACTGGTACCCACCATACATGAATTTGCTCGAGCCACAAGATTTGCAACTAGGTCCCACCTTTTTACTGTGAAACCAGTAAATTGTAAACACAAATTTTACTCCAGCTGCTTCTTCTCTCGCACTTCCCACCTGTGGAATTTCCTTCGGTTTACTTGCTTTCCCGATAGCTACAATCTTCAAGAATGTAAAGTCAATAGTCATCTCGTATCTCACTAACTTGCATCCTCTCTCTCTGTCTCTCTCTCTCTCTCTCTCTCTCTCTCTCTCTCACATGCTCCTTTCCACTCCACTCGCATTCACTCAGTATTCTCATCCTTCTATCCTCTTCCTTACACCCCCCGTAACCTGTCACTCTTTCTCAAAACTTACCTCCTATGTTCAACAGTGGCAGTAAAATGCCTTGCTTGGGGCGACACGATTATTAAGAAAAAAAAACAAGCCGAGTTCGAATTCCAGTTGAATTCGTTGCATTCACTTACGCACAAATACCCTTGGGAAAGGTGTTAATCTGTCTCTTCCCTTCAGCTATGGGTTAGATAACCGGACAGATTGGGTTCTATAGCCTTGGCTGGCAACTAGTCTACCGCAGAAAATAATGGCAACCTACTGCGGGATAATCTCCTGCCCAGTCAATTATGTCTCTTTTGTCATGGCACTTAACTGACTGAAAGAACGAATAAATTAAGGAAAAAAAAAGAAAAAAAGTGAAGGAAAACACAAACTCCAAGAAAAGACCAAAAATCAAGAATTCAGAAACAAAAGAAATTCAACAAATGCCGAAACAATTGACGTTTGTGACGACTTCTTTTATCGTGGCCCCACAAAGTCTCCATCCTTTCCTGAGAGTGTCTTTGTCGAGTTGATGGACATGGCGGTTAAGTCTGTCTCTTTCAGCTTCGACAACTGCATGTATCGACAAATAGATGAAGTAGCTATGAGTAGCCCATTGGGTCCTCTGATAGCCAATATTTTTTGTTGGCTTTCATGAGAAAGAGTTTTTTGATATGATTAATAAACCATATTGTTTCTTCCGCTACGTTGACAATACGTTTACGTCATTTCCAAACAATAGTAAGGCGGAAGAGTTTTTTTCACATTTGCATAATCTCCATCCAGCATTAAAATATACTATGGAGGTAGAAAAAAATAATCGGTTACCTTTCCTGGATGTTCTAGTAGAAAGAACAGTTTCATGCTTTCTTACTAGTGTTCACCGTAAACCCACCTTCTCTGGGCTTTGCATAATTTGGGAATCTTTTGCTCCCATAAACAGGAAAATTAATCTTATTAGCTGTCTTACCCATCGGCTCTGATGATGTTTTGAGTGCAGACTCGATGCTGAGCTAAAAGAAATTAAACAACTATTTCTGATGAATGGTCATCCCAAATGTGTGATCACATCTGTTATTGAACGGGAAAAAATTTCTAAGTTCAATGAGACTAACATCTATGGGCCATCTAAATACCTTATATATGTCAGACTACCATATATTGGTCGCGTTAGTCAGACATACGCCGATAAAATGTTCTATTACCAGTAAGCGGTGTTTCAATGTCGTTATGGTTCGGAGTATTTTTACAACTTTCCCTCCTTGCCGTAAAGTGGTTTTGCCTTCTCATCAAAGCAATTTAGTTGTTTATCAATATAAGTATCGATGCGAGGTCGACTAGTTGAGCAAATCCATTCAAAGTTTAGAAGTTAGAATCACCCAACATGTTTCCGGGATAGGTGCGTAGACATGAGCCGGTGACATCCGGGTGTTCGCCTCCGCAATTGACGAGCATTTATTAAATTCTGCTGCTTGCAAGACAAGTTATTCTTCTGAATTTTTCTTTGTATTGTACAAGGTACGGAACAGACTCCACTTGGATATACTGGAGTCTGTTATTAACATGCGGAAACCTACCCTGTGTATGCAACGAAAATTAAAACATAAATTGGCCCTCTTCGGAGAAGCCATTACCTAGCCGAGGATAATCCACCCCCACCCACCTTATCCTTACATTTTAACTTCGGTCGCTAATAAAATTCTTTCTTATTAGCTACTTAGTCTTATATTATCTACCGAACATTTTTGTTCTGAAGAAGGGTCGGTCGAAAGGTGCCTAGTAAATTTTAAACGTTGTGATACTTCTGTATCCCATTTTATTAATAAAATATGATCCCTCTTTTTTTCTTAATATATATATATATATATATATATATATATATATATATATTATGGAAATCGGGTGATTACGCTACCATGATTTCAACCTTTCGGTATCATCAGGTGTAATAGATTATCTGATTACCTAAAGCATTGACCTGACTTTTGGTGAGTCTGTTGGAGCGGTTAAGACAAGCTTAGACTTGCTAAGATAAGTTTAAACATGCTAAGATAAATTTTCTACCCAGTTACCGCGTAACCTTGTGTCACAACTCGCTCCAGTGGGGGAGAAGAGTAAATAAATACTGATTTTTTAACGCTTTATTTTCAACACACAAAAGGAATTTCAAGAAGCATAACAGAATATTTAAAATCAGGAAAGGAGTTAGTGAAGATGTATCAAAATAGTATTGTACATACTTTCATTTAGTAACATTTCTCGTTCTGGAAATGATACTAAAGCCAACTAGTCTTCTTCTTGGTACTGGTGCAGTGGATATCGGCTCGGAACGAAAAATCGGGGAGCCGAGTTCGAATTCCAGTTAAATTCTCTGCATTCACTTACGCGCAAATACCATTGGGAAATGTATTAATCCGTTTCTTCCCTCCAGTTATGGGTTAACTAACAGAACAGGTTGGGTTCTATAGCCTTGGCTGGCAACCAGTCTACCGCAGAAAGTAATGCAAACCTACTGGGGGATAATCTTCTGCCCATTCAGTCATGTCTCTTTCGAGATATGATCACCCAAGCGTGTATCACGTATGGCACGTAACTGACAGACAATCTGCAGACCTCACCACTGCTCCAAGGTCTGCCCTTTTTAAAATACTCCAAATCACATTAAGGTTTTTGTCATTTTTTTCTTTTAATTCCACACGTTGTTCACTAGTTTGGCACAATTCCTAAGGCCTAAGGCTTTCTAGATTAAATGTTAATCTGCGGTTATATCATCCTTTCTATTTAAATTACCTTCAGTTCACCCCACGTATATTCTCGACATTTGCTTTATTTCTGCAGTTACATTTTTCATTAACGAGACTTGCTACACGTTATCTTTGAAATATATACTTGATTCCATCTGTCAACGAGCTTATAAATGCCTCGCTTGTAAAATTCTTTCGGTTTTGTTTCGAAATATGAATCTAACTCATGTTCATCTCCTCTCGTGATGTTAACCTAAGGCCATCTAAATGGTTTTGTAATCCTCGAAATAAGTGATAATCCGAGGGAGCTAGGTCAGGAGAATATGCAGGATGGGGCAAGATTTCCCAATCAAATTCTCCTAGGAGATCTTTGGTCAATAGTGCTGTGTGAGGACGAGCATTATCATGAGGGAAAATGACTCCCTTTCTGTTGACTAAAGAAGGTCGTTTCGTAATGGATGATCTCTTCAATACCTCACTATACGCTCAACATGATCTTTTTGGGATGGAGTCCTGCTCTCGGTTGCTGAACTGGTCCTTCTTCTCGATTTATTTACGATCGTCGACGTTTAACGTTATGGTAGAGAATCCACTTCTCGTCACTTGTGACAAGCCTACCCATAAATGGTGTCTAAAGGTGTCGTGAAACTCACAGAGTAGAGCATGTCTAATGTGTTCTCTAGATGGAAAGAACATGGTTGAAAATATTGCAGAAAAATATTAATTATCCTTTAATAATCTGAAAGAGAAAGTTATAAATTAACTAGCAGTATAGCCCGGCGTTGCTCGGGTGTAATGAAAGCTTTAAAACTAATCCATGGTCCTGGAGCTCAGACACTTTGAACGTTGGCACGAAAGACTAACAAGCAATAGTTGTTTCCAGTTAAAGTGAAACCGTAGACTGAAAGAAAAATGAATGGATGTAAGTCAAATTTTGATTTCTTGGTATCGATATAAAATTTTCTGCACTATTGTAAGAACTGCAACCTAGAAACTTCTGAAATATCGTTTCTTATGTCTTTGTCTATGAGTGTATCAAATTTGATTAAAATCGGACCACTCTTTTTATAACCCGTTTTTTTCGATTATCGATTTTTGATATCTAAGCTAAGCAAAACCTAGCTAAGAACACTCGCAGACGTTTATAGTACAACTGTGTAAATTTTCAAGAAAATCAGTTCAGCAGTTTTGGAGTCAATAAGGTAACGGAGACACACACACACAGAGTTCCATTTATAAATAAGTTTAGATAGATCATAGTGATATATTATAACAATATGTATAAAAAAAATTCTTCTTCTTCTATGTGCCCTGTCCCTTCAGGACGTAGGCGATCATGGATCTCCACGTCTCCCTATCCCTTGTGGCTCTTAGTATGTTTGCTCCTGTTGCTCCTGGCAACCCCCGTTCCGTCATCCACCTGATCAGACCCTGCAAATATGTTATCCACTGCCTTCCTCTGTCTCTCCTTCCTTCTATCTGTCCAGTCAGTATCAGGTTCTCCAGGCTCTCCTTCCTCATTGCATGTCCCAGGAACTTCAGTTGTCTCTTCTTGATGCTCAGCATCAATTTCCGTTTTGTTGCCATTCTTTCTAACACTTCGTCGTTGCTTGTATGCTCAGTCCACGATATCCGTAGCATCCTTCTGTAGAACCACATTTCGGCCGCTTCCAGTTTTGTCCTCATTTTCGATGATATTGTCCAGCATTCACAGCCGTATTGAAGAACTGACATCACGTAGCAGTCTAGCACTCTTTTCTTCGTTTCTATTGAGATCTTCCTGTGTGTTAGTATTTTGCTCATCTTCTTGAACGCGTCCTTTGCCATGCCAATTCGCCTTCGGATCTCCGTGTCGCACTTTCCATCTCCTGTTAGAACACTTCCTAGGTACTTAAATTCTTGGACTTGTTTGATTCTGTTATCCCCCACCTGTATTTGGCATTTTTTAAAATGCCCCTTTTACAAACCGGCAAAAACTTTTACACCGACCTAATATAAAATTCTGTGACTTCCGTTAGCCTGTCTATCCGTTACACCCTCTAAAATAGCCATGCATTAACTGATCGAAACAAAATTATTTACATATTGTTTAGCACGAAATCCAATACAATTAAATTAATCTATATTAAACTTTAATTATTAAGAAATTATTAAACCGTGAAGAAAGGTTTTTGTCGAAATATTTTTCTAAACAAATCAGCTTATTCAACTTTCATCGATTGGTTTGCGAAATTAAACGAAATTTAGGGTTTGTAAATCTCGACAAAAATGCAACGGATGACTTCAACAATACGAAAATATTGTGAGTATCTCAATCTGCGTCAGCGTGTTGCAAAAAACAAAAAAAAATCTAGTGACGTAAAAAAGAAATAATAATTTTACGTCACTAGAATTTTAGTGACGTAAAAGGGAAATAAATTAAAGGATTTTTTTTTAAATGAAGGAAAATAAAGAAAACAGAAAAAAATAAAAGAAGAAAGGAAGAAAACCCTGAAAAGAAAAAAGACAAACATAATAAAATAAAAGCTTTAAAAAAAGGTATTTATTTATCCGAATTAAATAAAAAAAAATCTAGTGATGTAAAATAGAAATAATAATTTTACGTCACTAAAATTTTAGTGACGTAAAAAGGAAATAAATTAAAGGAAATAAAAAAATTTAAAAAGTAAATAAAAATAAAGAAAACAGAAGAAAATAAAAGAAAGAATGAAGAAAATCCTGAAAAGAAAAAAACAGAAATAATAAAATAAAACCTTTATATAAAAAAAAGGTATACTTATTTAACCGAATTAAATAACAACTGGCTTACGGGTATATCACGTCGCACGAGGACAGATGTTAAGTGACGTCGACCTGGTTGTTACCTAGATGGATGACCGTTTGGAAAGGTGTAATTGATAACGGATGGTGTAATTGATAAAGACTCACATTTCAGTATCGGAGAGACGTTTTCCAATTCCAGTCGAGTTCGTTATATTTACTTACGCACGAATACTCTGGGGATATATATATATATATATATATATATATATATATATATATATATATATATATATATATATAGTTTATAAAGGAAAACTCAACGTCATGTTAGTTATAAATTCGTACACAACTGGCTAGCCACGTGTGGAAATTAAAATTAAAGTAAATAAAGGACCCTGATATATATATATATATATATATATATATATATATATATATATATATATATATATCCCAAAAAGGAAGTGTATATAGGTAAAATCCCAAAAACCAGAACCTATATATATATACCGAACGCCTATAGCCCAGGGGTAGAGTCGCCGACTGACGCCATTTCGGCCGGGTTTCAATCCTGGGTAAAAAAGCAATTGGAGTCTAACCGTACTGATGAGCTGTGATACGGCGAAACATATCTGTCTGCGGATGACAATATATACTACTATACTTACATACAATTTTTGAAATTTCGTACATTATATATATATATATATATATATATATATATATATATATATATAGTGTATCGATGCAACAGATAATTTTCTAAACGTATACTGTTAAATATAAAAGACAATGAATGTCATTAATAATCATGAGCCGTTCTAAACATCGTATTTTGGCTTTAATTTCAGGTGAAAATAAAGACAAAATTCTCCAACATTTAGATAATCCTTTATTAAGTTGGTTCTAAACTTAACAATAGCTCTAACAATAGATAGATAGATAGATAGATAGATAGATAGATAGATAGATAGATAGATAAGCATAATGAGAAGAATTCCGTCTGATCACAAATCAGTCAGATTTCGATCCTGGCTTAAAGCAAATGGTTTATCTATCCTCACAAATAAACTGTGATACACCGAAACAGGCTTATATCGGGGTTTGTTTACTTCCTGTGAATAACTTGTTGTCAAAGCTGCCTATGGTTGTCATTACGCAGATAGCTTAGTGGTAAGATGTTCAACAAATGACAAATTAGTCGGATTTCAATCCCGACTAGAAGCTACACGGATGATCTAGCTGCACTGAAGAGCCGTGATACAGTGAAACGGGCTTCTCTGCATATGATATATATATATATATATATATATATATATAACTTGTTTTTGTTTATTTGTAAGGTTGTATGTTCTGCTATAGCTATAAACTGTTACATGCTTTAAAAAATACGCAAGTACTATACAATTACATTATTAGCAAATTTTTAAAAATGTTCTTGAAGGTTTGCAATTTCCTGTCTTTTGTCGCTCTTAATAATTTTTTTTTATCCCTCCTAAACTCTGTTCTGCCATCCATTTACGCAAACTTCTTCTTCTTCTTCTTCTTCTTCTTCTTCTTCTTCTTCTTCTTCTTCTTCTTCTTCTTCTATGCGCCATATCCCTTCAAGACGTTGATGATTATAGCTCTCCACAATTTTCTGTTCTTTATGACTTTTTGTTATCTCCCCGAAAACCTTTTCTGCTATCCATTTACACAGGATCATTCTTTTTCTTCTATGTGTCGTGTCCCTTCAAGAACATTAGCGGTTATGATTCTCCACAATTTTCTGTCCTTTGTGGCTCTTAGTAAATGTTGTCTTTTTGTTATCTATCTTAAAACCTGTTCTGCTATCCATGTACAAAATTTCATTCTTTTTTTTTCTATGTGTCCTCTTATGACGTTGGTGATCATGGCTCCTCACAATTTTCTGTCCTTTTTAGCTCGTTATGAAATTTAATCTTTTTGTTATCCCTC
Source organism: Ascarosepion bandense (assembly GCA_037127315.1). Classification (NCBI taxonomy): domain Eukaryota; kingdom Metazoa; phylum Mollusca; class Cephalopoda; order Sepiida; family Sepiidae; genus Ascarosepion; species Ascarosepion bandense. Next base: position 2,657,376 of record JBBBDQ010000587.1, read on the forward strand.
CTAAACCCTGTTCTGCTATCCATTTGCACAAACTCGCTTTCTTCTTCTACGATCCTTTATATAACTTTGAGGAGCATCATTAACAGAATTCCAAGTCTTCTATGTGCATTGTCCCTTCAAGGCGTTGTTGATTATGGCTATTCACTTGTGCTTTGTATTGTATAATAAATTCAGTCTTGTTATTTTCGCTTTTAAACCCTGTTCTACTATCCATTTACATTTTTTCTATATACTTTGTCACTCCTAACTTGTAGCTCTTAATAAAATGTTGACTTTTTATCTCTCTTAAACTCTGTTCTACTATCCATTCTGCTATCGCTAGGCAATTTATGTGTTGTTTTTCTCTTGCCTTCAACCTGTCCTGTGGGTATCAAAATTGCCAAGCTCTCTTATGAGTATAGTTTTTGTTTTCATTTTTCTCTAAAACTTCATATTTGCTCAAGTAGTATTTTCAGCATCTTTCTGTAAAGCCACATTTATTTTGACACCCACTCAAACAAAGACTTCCCAGACATTGTACACTCTGTATTTACTAGACGCCTCTAACTTATTAATCACAAGAGATTAGAAACGTAGCAACAACATATGCAGCATTGGATTTCCTTGAGGTAAGATAACTAGACACCGTCTATTCCTTTTGATGTTGATTCAGAGTTATTCTCTTCCCAGAGTGATTGTGATAGCAAAGATTAAAGAGCCCAGTCTGCCCTATTATTTACAAACGTTTGAATTAAGGGTTTTCTTTCTCCTAGATTGACTGCCTCACAAGACAAGAGATCTCCGTCTACTTTATTTATTGCATAGGTGATGGGTTATATAGTTATTCCTTTTTCGCTGGCATTATTTCGACGTTAACCAAACAAAATCGATGAGATTTGGAACTCAGTTCGCTGATTTCATTCACTGTGCTGTTAAACATTAGAATATTCTAAAACACACATTACTGTATATTTCAATGCATAAGGCGACCTTTAGATAAGACGAAGAAAAATATGTCAAATTTTCCCGAATTAATCTCATGCCTGTAGTATAAGGTTTATTGATAATTTTTTTTTTTTTTTTTTTTTTTTAATCATTTCACCCCGAGCAAGGCAGAAACGCCACTGATGTGCAGGGGGTTACATAAATGTAGAAAGATTAATTAGAAAAGAGTGAGGAGTACAAGCTAGTTAGAAAGGAACAATAGAAAACTGAGAAAGCAGGTGCAATGACAGGTACATGGGCGGAGAGAAAGGGAAGGTTATACAGGGGAGGAGAGAGAGCTAGAGGCCAGTGGTTAGTAGGTGAGTATTAACTTTGCTTTTAAATTTCTGGAGGTCGTAGCCGTCAGGAAAGCAAGAATACGGGAGTGAGTTCCACAGGCGGGAAGTGCGAGAGAGGAAGCTGCAGGAGTAGAATTGTCGTCTGCGTTTGGCTAACCTGACTGTGAATTGGTGGGACCCAGTTGCCAGTCTGGTTGAACGGGTAAACACCTGTTGAGGAGGCATCATTGACTTAAGCTCATCCGAGCAGAAGCCATGAAAGTATTTATAGAAGAGACAGAGGGAGGCCACATTTCGACGATGGGAAAGTGGCTGCAGACGAGATTGGAAATGTTGTTACTTACTGTATCCTTAGGAATTCAAAATAAACCAGTAACAAAACTGATTCTACATCATGTTTTTCCTACACAACTCCACTCAAAGGGAAACCATTGTTAAATTTATATTTCATCACATGATCTCTTGCGAATACTGATTCTTCTTCTTCTTCTTCTTCTTCTTCTTCTTCTTCTTCTTCTTCTAAGCAGTTACAAACAGCTTGGTGTACTAATGGCCATTTACTTATACTTCATCGGCAATCCCAAAATACTGCTAATAACAGTACGATAGTTTGCGATAACAGTACATTTCACTTTTAACATATTTTATTCAGACTTTAATTCTTTATTGAAAGCTTAGCGAAAGATATAAGTTGCTGTGAACGCAGTCATAAATTATGTTTATATTTTCTCAGTTGAGCTTTCATAGATAGAAGTTCAAGTTCTTCGAATAGGTCATTTATTATGAGTGAGGATGGAGATAAACCCTGGCCCAACAACTTAAATCAAGTGAGGAGCAATTAACACTAGTTACCATGGAGAGGCGGGTTCGCAGGAAGCAAAATTATAGCTTCGACAGACCAGAAACAAAACCTAAATGCAGCCTCTGCAAAAAAGACTGTCACTCCTGCATCAGTTTCTACTGTCATAGACACCGATGCTCCGGCCAGGCAGACAACTGGGGTGCTGCCCATGGTCAACCCTGACCGACAGAGGCCTACTACTATGTCATAATGTGAATTATTTCATGTATATAATTGGTTATCACACCGACATACCTCATTCAGGTTTCTTTTTTAGAATTTTAGTATAAGACGACCCCAATTTTTAAGGGTGATTTTGAAGATTTAATATTTATTTTCGGAATATACGGTAGTTATTTACACTCTTCCATTTACCTGTAGTAAAAGAAGACGGTGGGGTGTAAATAAGTTAACATCCTCCAATCTACACATAGATGGGAAGGTGTAAATAACCACGAGATTAGAATGATAAGAAAAGAGAATAAGAAAGTAAGATAGCGAGAAAAAAGAAGAGTCAGTAAGAAATGAGAGCAAACATGGAAGACATAAAAACGAATGTAACGAAAATGAGACATGATTGTATAAAAAAAGCAGTGGCAAAGGGAGATAAATTTTTGCAAAGAATTTCAACATAGAGGTAACGACTAACTTACGAAATTAGAATGGCAAGAAAGGTGAGTCAGCAAGAAAGGAGAGCAAGGACGAAAGCAATGCCGTGTGCGTGAGAAAGAAGAGAAAATATGACAGATGGAAAACGGCAAAGAAGTTGAATTACGGAAACCGTAAAACTAAGAATATGGATGAAAAGAAATTAAGAAGAATTAAGTTGAACAGAAAGAGAAACAAAAAGATGGATGCCAAGCAAAATGGGTGAGCCGACGAAGAATGAAGGGTGGATGAAGGGTAAATAGAGGAAGCAGGATGGAGAGGGGGCGCTTTTGTAATATAACAAACCAACTACTTTTGCCAGTGTCTCTTTGAAAATTGGCGACGCTTTTTCGGAAACGTTTGTTTTTGCTTGCAGGCAAAATATTCGCTTCCGGGCGAAAAAACAAACCAATTTATTCGAACTGTCCTTCTTCATTTTCTTTCATTAATTTGTTTTATTCATATTTTGTTTGTTTGTTATTTTCTCTTTCTCCCTTTCTCTTTCTTCTTTAGGAGCAAATTTTTTTTTTCTTCGCCTACCTTCTTTTCTTTTTCCGGACTTTTGGTTTTCATTTCTCCACTGTTAATTTTAATTTAATATTTCTATATCGTTTCGTGTTTGCCATTGTTCTGAGAGTTTGAATTCCGTTTTCTTCGGCTTTTCTTCTCCCGGTTATACTTTTATTTTGTTCATTTAATTTCTAATTTGATTCTTTGTAATTTCTTCTTCTTCTTCTTCTTCTTCTTCTTCTTCTTCTTCTTCTTCTTCTTCTTCTTCTTTTCAATGATCCTAACTATTCTTTTTTCACACACGCCTTTTCTTCTCCTTCTTCTCCTTTTTCTTTTTTCTTTTACTTACTTTTTTCTTCTTCTTCTTCTTCTTCATTTTTCCAATGTCGCTTTTTTCTTCTTCTTTTTTCTTCTTTATTTCATTCTACTTTTTCCTCTTTTTCCTTATGATTTTTTCCTTTCCAATTCATCTTCGCTTCCTTTCCCTCCTCTTCTTCCTCTTATTTTTCTTCTACTTCTTTCTCTTCTTTTTCTTCTTTTTCTTTTTTCTTCTTCTTTTTCTTCATTTTATTTATTTCATGTCTCTTCGTTTCTTCCACTTTCCCTTTCCTTTTTCTTCTTCTTCCTTTTCTTCTTTTTGTTCTTTATTCTTCTTTTATTTTTGTACATTTACCGTTCTTCCATTTATTAATTTTTATTGAAGTTTTCCGTTCTTTCTTCTTCTGCTTATAATTTCCTATTCCATATTTTGTCTTTTAATTTTGAGTCGGATATTTTATTTTTTACCGTTATTCTTCCTTTCCGTTTTTATATTTATTCACCTTTGTGAATTTTTATTTTTATTTCTCTTTGCTTTTGATTCTATTTTTCATTTTTATTCCTTATTTGATTCATTGTAGCTTCGTCTTATTTTGCTTCTTCTTCTTCCTTATCTTTTTACCAATTAATTTATTTTTTAAAGCTTTGATTATTTCTTCTTTCCTTCTCTTTTTTTCTCTTCAGTCCTTTTAACTTGTTCATGGTCTTGTTCTTTTCTTTTCTTCTTCCTCTCATTCAAACTATCCTTTTCTTTATTTTTACTTCTTTCCTTCTCTTTTTATTCTTTTCTTTTTCAATCTTTTTCCTTCCTCAGTACTTTTCATCAATCTGCATTCACTTTTCAGATTTTATATTTCTTTTTCTTTTTCCTTCTCCTCTTTTCTTTTCCCTTCTCCTCTTCCTCTCCTCTCTCTCTTCTTCGTTTTTTTTTAATTTTGTTCTTTCTGGTTCTCTCTTTTCTCACTCTTACTTCCTTCTTCTTTTTCTTCTTCTTTTTCTATATGATTCTTTCCTTGTCTTCTAATTCCTCTTGGCTTCTTCCTCCTCCTCTTCTTCTTCTTCTTCTTCTTCTTCTTCTTCTTCTTCTTCTTCTTCTTCTTCTTCTTCTTCTCTCCTATGATCCTAACTATTTCTATCTTACTTCTACGTCATTTCTTTTCCTTTTCTTCTCCTTCTTTGCATTTTTCCGTTTTCTTTTTCATTTACTTGTTTATTTTTCTTTCGCCATTTACTTTCTCCTTTTCATTTTTCTCTTCCTTTTCTTCTTCATCTGTTTTTCTTTCTTCTCTCATTACCGTTTTCCTTTCTTTCTTTTCCATATTTATTTATTCTTTTAATATCTTCGTATTTTTTCTATTTTTCTTTCACTTGTATGCATTTGCATCAATCTTGTGGTTCTTTTTTTTACTGCTATTAAGCGTCGCTATGATCATCATTGCCAGAGTCATCACAACTGCCATCATTATCGTCATTATTTTTCTTTTTCTTTCTTTTTTTTTCCACCTCGGGCAACAAAAGTGAAAAAAGACTGCCATGAATAATAATAATATAAAAAAAAACCTTTGAAGAAATGGTCCACGTTTCCTTAATTCTTCTTTTCATTTCGTCTAGAAGTTTCCATCTTTTAGAAATGATATTATGACGATTGTTGCAATGTTTTATTCTTTTATCTTTCGTCCTCGATTCTTACTTTTCCCGCCTTTTTCAACTTTCTAACCTGCCACATCTATCATTACACAGGATCGCTAACACCGAACAAATACACACATCTCAAAACTAAACCAAAATTAGTAAATATTATTATTAGCGTATAATTAACAGGGTCGTCTTCAAATGATTGACTCGCCTATGTCAAGGTTGGCAATGCTTCTAACAAAGTTTATCCGTTATTCTTTGGTACGGTAGATCTAGAAAAGCGTTTCGCGCAAAGGTTCACTTACCTTTTATTGTGACATACCAATGACGAAAATTTTTGTCAAAATATTTTCCGATACAAATATCAATGATCAATGAAATCCTACTTTGTTATGACTTTTGGTGTTCGTAATGGAAGAGTGGATTATTATCATAATTCTGCATGTTCCTTCGTTCCTAAGTTAATTAGGTACTTAGGTAGGAAGAACGGTAGGTAGGTAGGTAGGTAGGTAGGTAGGTAGGTAGGTACTTGGTTAGATAGGTAGGTTTGTAGGGAGTTAGGTAAAGTGTGTAGTTATGTAGATTAGATGATTAGGTAGGTAGGTAGGTAGGTAGGTAGGTAGGTAGGTAAAGTAGGTAGGTAGGTAGGTAGGTAGGTAGGTAGGTAGGTAGGTAGGTAGGCAGGCAGGCAGGCAAAGCAGGCAGGCAGGCAGGTAGGCAGGCAGGCAGGCAGGCAAAGCAGGCAGGCAGGCAAAGCAGGCAGGCAGGCAGGCAGGCAGACAGACAAAGCAGGCAGGCAGGCAGGCAGGCAGGCAGGCAGGCAAAGGCAGGCAGGCAGGCAGGCAGGCAGGCAAAGCAGGCAGGCAGGCAGGCAGGCAAAGCAGGCAGGCAGGCAGGCAAAGGCAGGCAGGCAGGCAGGCAGGCAGGCAGGCAGGCAGGCAGGCAGGCAGGCAAGCAGGCAGGCAGGAGGCAGACAGACAGACAAAGCAGGCAGGCAGGCAGGCAGGCAGGCAGGCAGGCAGGCAGGCAGGCAGGCAGGCAGGCAGGCAGGCAGGCAGGCAGGCAGGCAAAGGCAGGCAGGCAGGCAGGCAGGCAGGCAGGCAGGCAGGCAGGCAGGCAGGTAGACACAGGCAGGCAGGCAGGTAGGCAGGCAGGCAGGCAGGCAGGCAGGTAGGTAGGTAGGTAGGTAGGTAGGTAGGTAGGTAGGTAGGTAGGCAGGTAGATAGACAAAGTAGGTAGGTAGGTAGGTAGGTAGGTAAAGTAGATAGGTAGGTAGGTAGGTAGGTAGGTAGGTAAAGGTAGGTAGGTAGGTAGGTAAAGTAGGTAGGTAGGTAGGTAGGTAAAGTAGGTTGGTAGGTAGGTAGGTAGGTAGGTAGAAATAGGTAGGTAGGTAGGTAGGTAGGTAGGTAGGTAAAGTAGGTAGGTGGGTAGGTAAAGGGTAGGTAGGTAGGTATGGTAGGTAGGTAGGTAGGTAGGTAGGTAGGTAGGTAGGTAGGTAAAGGTAGGTAGGTAGGTAGGTAGGTAGGTAGGTAGGTAGGTAGGTAGGTAGGTAGGTAGGTAGGTAGGTAGGTAGGTAGGTAAAGTAGGTAGGTAGGTAGGTAGGTAGGTAGGTAGATAGATAAAGTAGGTAGGTAGGTAGGTAGGTAGGTAAAGTAGATAGATAGGTAGGTAGGTAGGTAGGTAAAGTAGGTAGGTAGGTAGGTAGGTAAAGTATGTAGGTAGGTAGGTAGGTAGGTAGGTAGGTAGATTAGATTATTATGTAGGTAGGCAAATAGCCAGATAAGTAGGTAAGTAATTCATAAGATATTTAGGTAGGTAATTCGGTAGAGGGGTAGGTAGATCATTAGTTAATTACTTAAGGAGCTAATTAGGTAGGTAGTTAAGTCGATTGATAGATATGTAGCTAGGTAGTTTAGTAGCTAGGTATGGAGGCAGGCAGTTAGATAGGTAGATATGTAGGTAGATAGTTTAGTAGGTAGATAATTAGGTAGTTAGCGCGTACGTTACGCCCAGCAATATAATGGACTATTCCATTCTGAACCTGAGGAAAGACGGAAGAGATATATCAGAAAGGATATTTGGTTTCAAAACGAACAGAAGGTAGAGGAAGCGATAATGCTTTCATGCGTTTAATGTCTGCTTCAGTGAAATGAAAAACCTTGAAAATTTTCAATCTTTTCATTTGTAGCCTTTCATTACTTTATATGACTACCTCGAAATGCGTCCATTGCAGTCTTCCAATACATTATGATACTGTCATATTTTGCAATTTTCCGTTTATCTCATTGCTTGCTTTGTGCTCTTTTCATGATACACAAGCTGTAGCTATAAGCGTCCTCGTATCGCCAAACTTATCACTAATATTTGTTAAAGTCCAGGTTCCAAATCCAAAGAGCTGCAAACTGTCTACT